>CAEGAF010106746.1:0-24521 GCA_903067075.1 Micropoecilia bifurca
CCTGCGACAGACTGGCGACCTGTCCAGGACGTACCCTGCCTCTCGCCCGGAACGCCAGCTGGAGATAGGCACCAGCAACTCCCGACCCCATTAAGGGATAAAGGGTGTAAGAAAATGGATGGATGGATGTTTACACTTGGAGACATTTTTGTTTAATAAGTATCTTCTAAACCAAAAGGTGGTAAGCGGAGTATTCAGCAATAAAGTATTTCAAATGCACAGTAATTAAAATTTCAAAATATAATGAGCTGTTCGTAATTTGAAAGTAAATTGTTCACATTGATGTGTAAGAACAAAAAAAAATAGCTCATGTTTTCTTTTTCTTTTCTTTTTTTTTGCCTTTTTGTTTAGCTGGGACAGGAAAGAGTTGATGGGAGGATTGATTGTTGTCACAAAGACTTGAAACAGGGATTAGGATTAAGGTTAAATGCAATTCAAAATACAACTTCTAGATTCACCTGGCTAGTAACAAAAGTCTTTTCACTACAACATCTGTTTGAACACCAATGAATGATGCACTTTTTTTATTTGTGATAGTGAGTAAAGGTCTGGCACCTTTCTATTCTTCCACATTGTAACTGTTATTTCTTTACGGTCTATAAAATTGAATCTCAATTAAAAAAACATCAAATATTTGTGGTTGTAACATAACTTGACAAAATGTGTCAAAAATGTAACATTCAGCAAGGCAGCGTGAAAGAGGGAGTGAAAAACTTTACAGAAACACAGAAAAAAAATGAATGAGGCCCCACCTCATTTCACCACGGCCAGAAAATAAACCGCTGTTGTTTATTTTGACTTTGTTGGATATTTTCAGCACATGAGAGCGACTTTGAGACTTCTTTGGGCAGACATCTTTGTACAGTAGTCCATTTTAAGGAGTTACTGTATGTACTCATAGCTTTCAACGTGAAATTTGGTGTCTGAACATTTTTATTTCCATATGCATGTGAATTTAACATAACAGTTGTATATTTTTCCCAATGTTTTTCGCCAAGTCAGGCATGCGTTCTTACCCCATGTACCCTCTTTTTCTCTCTGACTCCCAGAAAACAACAAGACTCCCCTCTGTTCTTCCCTCTCAATCAGTCCCATTTGTTTACTGTTTTTCAAAACCCCCTGTCTTTGTCTTTTCCTTTCATGTGTGTCCCCCAGTCTCACTCTTTGTTCTCGTTTCCTGGCTCCTTATCTCCATCCCATCACTGCCCCACCCACCTCTGACTGACAGTGTTATAAATTGATTTTCAGCCCGGTGTGTTCTCTCTGTTTCTCTCTAGGCATTTCCCTTATTTAGCCTCAACCACTCCAGGGTATAGTCTAGACCGCGGGCCAACTGTCAGTCACTGGCAGCGTGGAGCAGTCTAATTCTTGGCTGACAAGTACTCCTGACAGCAGGAACCAATGGGACGTTTCAAACATGCTTACTCTCTCTTACTGTCTCTCTCCATTGGATCTTTGTCTTTACTATCTCTCTTTCTTTGCTATCCTGGTCTTCCTCTGCCACTCTACTCTTTATTCAGCTACCTTTTTCTTTATTTTCAATTATCTATGTTACTGACTCCTTCTTCTGTTATACTGTTCTTTGATTGTGTCCACTATCAACTCAGTAAAATTATCCAACACATAATTATGCCCCATAAACACTGTACATTTCAAATTGTATCTTGACTGCTGTTTGATTTGAACGCTGACTGGATTATTTCCCTCTTTGCAATGATTTGAATGGTGAACTTGCTCCTTTGGGGACCGCCATTTTTTATTTATTAATGTGAGTCAGTGAGATAGAGTATGCATTTAAGCAAATCTCCTAATACTGAAATGGAAACGGAAAGAGAGAGAGGGGAATGGAAATAAAAGAAAGCAAATTAAAGAGAGAAAGAACTCGACTTGAAGCATGTTTCTCAAATATGAACTCATTATTACTATAGGAAAAAACTCATGTTACCATGCTGATGATATTCTTAACGCTAAACAGGATGTGTACAGTCACTCACGCATGCACCTAATGCAGACATTGCCAGTCGCCCAACCAGGAAATGGGGAACCCCAGCAACCTTGAGAGTATCTCTGGTCCCATTCCGGTGAAGAATGGGGTAATTTAACTGTTTATTCTTCCACAAGTCTGCACCATGTGAAAATGGCTATATGGATCAAAGCAATCTTGTCACTTAAATGATATGTCGGGGGACTTTGTGAGTCCATCTTTTAAAGATTGATGGTCATAGTTCACAGCAGAATTCAGAAGGAGGAATATGAAAGGCATTTTTGTAGCAAGATTCAAATAATTTAAAATGTTATTTTTAAGGATTTGTAATTTATGATTAATATGTCAAGCAGCAGCCATCATTCAGACAGCTTTCTGTCTGAGGCTCGACTGGTAAATGTATGCATCAAAGTTCTAGCTATCATAAGATTGGGCCCCTTTTTTGGTTTTAGGAGCACAATAGCTTGACACATATGGTTCACCCTGGACAAGTTGCCAGTCCATCGCAGAGCAACATGCAGACAGGATGAAGAATCGCTTTTTTGGATTGTGGGAGGAAGACGGAGTACCCAGAGAGAACCCACGAATGCACAGGGAGAACAATCAAATTCAAGACATTCTTGCTGCAAGGCAACAGCTCTACCAACTGCACCACTGTGCAGGATTGGAAACATAGAACTGTAAAATAATAATGATAATGTTATAGGTGTGGGAAACGTTACTCGGGAATTTTAGTCATACTGGCATCAAACAGCAAATTTGTTGACTTGATATTTATCGTATTGATAATGTGGTTCCAACCCTGACCTGCCCTGATTTTGTCAAGGAAGCATAATAGGTCTCATCTAAAATGATTTATGACATTTGTGATGGTCTGTTTTCTATCCAGCTGCAGGCTAACACACAAGCACAGGTATTCTAACCAACAACTAGCTGAACCATTGATACAAGAAAGATCGATGCTTCTGTGTTCTTTGTGTCTTGTTCTGTCTTTGCTCACTTTACTTAGCTCATTTTAATAGACAACATTTTTCTAATCTGTTATTGTTAAATTTTGGTGAGCGTGTGTGAATTGTAGCCCAAGTTTCCTTTTCTTAGCTGACAGGAGGGGCTCTCAGTGTGGCCACCTACTTCAATTATTGACTTGTTTTGTGTTCAGAAATGATTTTCTGATTCCTTGGTTGCAAACTGTTTTTGTTTGAGCTGCTTTTTCCCTCTGTATTATCTCAAACCAGCTTGGACACACTCCTCTGACATCAACACGTTTTTTTGTCCAAAACACTTCTGCTCCTGAAATATTTTCTCAGTTTTTTTTTTTATTATTATTCTCTGTGAGCCCAAGAGATGGTGGTGCAAGAAAAGTTTCAGTACATCACTGAGCCAGAAAGGCTCAAACTAACTCCTCTAGCACAAATACGTGATTTGCTGATTTAATGTTTGTGCCAACAAAGCTCTGAAATGTGAGTCCAGCTTATAAGAGGCTTAAGTGTCATTATTTTCAAAAACCAACATCAAGGAATTCCTCATCATTAAGAGTTGCAGGAGCCAAGTGCACCCATTTTAATATCTGTGTGTTTTTAACAGAGCTCGATAATGTTTGATGCTGAAAAACCGAGTTAGATTCTGTGTGGCCTAATGGTGACTAGCACATTCATTGGCAAGTCAGAGCAACTACAGAACCTTTGACTTTTGTTTTTTGGTCTGTGAGACGAGGTCCATGCATCTCCAGAGGAAGTTCTTGTTACACATTGAGCTTCTCGTCTACTATTCAAATCGCAACTCACGCCAATTTATAAAAGCACAATGTATGTCATATTTATCTAAAAAAGAAAGCTGGTCTGGTCTTTAAAAGGGCATGTGCCAGTGTAAGCCCCTTGCTAATCTTCCTTGGTGTAATGGTGAGGACATCCAATATGCAATATTACTTTGAGGAAAGAGATCAAGCTTATATGTATTGCCGACCAAGAGTTCATTAAATCCACTCAATTCACGCAGCAGATTTTCTTCTTTGTCTCTAAGCTCCTTTTATCCAAGGAGGGTTTTGCTGAGCACGCATGCTCTTTTCCAGCTAAACCCTGTTCCTCATTAGCACCAGTGCATGTATTCACACCTGGGATCTACCCGAGTCCGAGCACAAATCTTTTACTGTTTGCAAATTAGTGTCTCTGTTAAAGTCTTCAGAGGTGAAAGACCTTGCTTCCAATGTATTCCCACCCAAAATTCATTGTACAATTACAGACACAAACCATATTAGTTCCCATATGATGTTGTCTGTTTTGTTTGTGAAGAGAGGCAGTGATGCTCCCAAAACTTATAGATTCTAGTATTGACCCACTAGCCTTCAAAAAGAATGGGAGGAAACGTTCCTCTTGGACCAGCAATGGTCCATCCAAATTGCCGTGTCTCATCTTAAAGATACAGTGCTTTGTGATGCATGCATGTTCATTAGGTTGTTTACACTGTATCACCACCACATATTTAAATTTTATCAATCACTCATGCAGTAATAAAATCATGAAGTAATACATTGTTCTGCAAATGAAGGAACTTTTAAATGTTCAGGGTTTCTTATTATTTACAAATATGTGTACCTTGTTAAACATAAACAAAACCTGGTGAAACCAATTGCCTTAGGAAAATCGAAAATGTCCACCTACTTGACCAGCATTTGATTCACAGAAATTCACCCAGATTAAAATCTCTATTCCTATCTGCTTTGGTTTGTGTGTGTTTGGGCGGAAGAGGAACAGGGTGGAGGGATTTAGGGTCAAAACAAATGATGGAATGAGTAATAGGTTTTAAGGGCCAGCATATTAAATAATCTCTGTGACTAATCCATGAATATGTGAGCATGTTCCTCGTAATCTGCCTGTATGTCAATGTTTGTCTATCTATTGATGCGTACCTGTGTGGAACTGTGTGTGTGAATATGTGTGTTCATGTGCATGGGGTTTTTTTGTGCTTTTTTTGTGGATGTGTGTTTGTAGAAGGGCTGTCAGTTTCAGTCTGGTAGTCAGCATAATTAGAAGTCTCCTCTTCTCCTTTTTACAATCCTTTCAGATCCTTCCCTTTTTATCCAACTGACCCTTTCCATTTCCCCTCACTCACACACTTTCACCTCCATCCCTGTGAGTTATGGACCTTGAATCAATCTTTCATTCTTGCACGGCGATGAATGGGGAGGAACCTCATCTTCTCTCCTCCTTTCGTAGAGTCCAATGTCGTAATACTGTATTTTCACTGGAAGCCATAGAGAATCGGGCCAATTTCTGAGCTTTAAAAGGTTTTCATAATGTTGCCAATGTGAATCACTGAAAACTTTGTTAAAAGGAAAGCAAATGCTTAAAATGATCTTGTCTGTTTTTTAGCTTCATTAAGGTTTATGAGTAGCATTCTCCAGAGGACTACATTCTGAAACCTGAATGCTCTCATTTTACACGAATAGAATATAAGACTTCCTGGAAGACTCAGTTAGTGTTATGATGGAGGGAACATAGTTCAAGGCAATACTGGAAGAAAACAAAAGATACAAGCTACAAAAACCTTGAGACTCCAGATATTTTAGGTTGTTTTACCTTCCAGAGGAAAAACAATCTAAAGCATGCAACCAGAGATACAAAGGAATGACCGATTTCAAATGGCCCAGGTGACGTCTGGACAAAATATTCACAGATGCTCTCCATTTAATCTGAGCCTATGCTTTTGTGCAAAGAAAATCAACAACTTTTTCTCTAATTGAAAAGATAGGTTATTCTAGAATGGATTGACTTGGAATGATTGAATAATAATGGAAATATCAAATATGGGTTTGCAAAGAACTTAGAAAATCATATATGCTTTCCTTTTCACAATTCACATTTCTGCTATATTGCATTACCTTCAGGTAAATTACTAGTAAAAATTCATAGAAATGTGTTGTTGCAACATAACAAATGTGAAGAAATTTAAGGGGTAGAAATACTTTTGAAAGACTTATTTTGGAAATGAGCAGGCAGTATAGCTAGAAGCAAGGTTGTTATTTAAAAGGTGTGCTTACCTAAAAAGTGTAATATGGTCTTTATAGCTTATATTGATTATAAAGAAATCAACCTTTAATTCCTGCACAGGCTGCTATTGGTCATTACTTGTTCCTGGGATTATTCTGAAATTGTTTACTTGGACAAGATAGACAAAGACACATTCACACACACGCATGTACATATATATAATGTATATAATAAACATGCAGGTTTTTTGGTTTGGTTTCCGTCTTGGATAATTGGTTTGGAAAGCATTCAGAGCGATCGCCCTGCTGTCCCTGTGGCCCCAGCTGCCAGGGTAAATAATGAGCCTCATAAACATGAAAGGCAAGGGGATGATCATCCTGATTTGAGCTTTGCACTCAGAGGAGATCAATTAGGGCTTAGACATTCAAGGGCTTAAAGCACACACTAAGAGTAATTATCAATTAAACACAACCATTTAAAGGTAGGATGGCACCAAAAGACCTTGTTGCAGCACTGCAAATAATTTTCCAAAGTTTTTGGCTTTGTTCAGTTTCTGGTGATTTTGAGCTAAATTTGATTGTGAACATACATAAAGTATGTTACAGCTATAGAAGCTAAGTGAAAAAGTATTTAGCACTTTATAGCTGTGTACCATTGTGTCCTTGAACAGAAATACACTAAATCTCTTCCAGCTCCACAGATTCCCCTTCCTGAAGCTTTTTCCTGTGTGACTCCATATTGCTGTAGAGGAACTGAAGAGTTTATTCATCAGGAATCAATACAGTGTTGTAAAAAAAAAAAAAAAAACACTCTGGACAATCTTCCCAGGTGGACAACGTTTTCATCTTGCACCTGTGTGATTGTTTGATACATAAAAGATCCTTCATGTGAAAGTGAGCAAATAATAAGTTTAATGTAAAAGAAATCAGCTTACAATTTAAGCATTTAGTTGGCTATGTAACACAAAGTGATCCAAAAAAAAAACAACTCACGTTCAATTTAATACAGCACAAAAAGTGTTTGGATTCATTACAACCGGAAAACTAATTTTGATTTCTTGGGAGACTTCTGGGCACAAATCATTTTTCATAAATATGATTTTAAGGACAAGATTTTGTGGAACATCTTGTTAGGGCAAGTTTGAGTGATTGTGATGTGTGAGGTGAGGTGGTAAAATAACTTCCTTTAATTTGTTTAGATAAGGGTGGAATATTGTATTTGACACACATCTCCAGTTTCATTGACTTTTTGATGTTTTCATTCTGAATGTTTTCACGTCAATAGGCTACTCCATTAGCAATAACAAAGGGATAGTCGGGTTTCTATTTCCCGGAGGCGGTCAGGGCGAAGTCTAGACTGAGCTTGGGTTAGTTTTAGATTTCACTTTTAAAGAAAGCTGAAAAAGCTCAGTGGCTCAGTGGTGACGGCTCCCAGCCAGCTCTAGGAATGGGGTTTTAGAATCCTTTGCTCAATGAGACTACCAGCGTGTGTTGGTGATGCACTAAAACAAATCCTACCCCTGGAATGATTTTTGTTGCAGGCAGCAACTCTTACTTTCAGATATGTGGGGAGCTGAACTTTAAGAAGCTAAGGGAAAGTTGTGTCTTGGGTAAAGCTTTTCTAAATGCGTTCCATTAATGTTTCATACAGAAGTATAACATTGACCCACTTAGTGTTATTCATGCTTTGACTTTCTACTTCGTTTCTCAATGTCTCCATATGAAAAATGTATAGGAAGTATTTGAAGATGTGCACATGTGGGCATTCATGTAACTCATCATTGCTTGTTACTTTTACAGAACATGTACATTGGAATCACTATTGCAAAGTAGTTGCCAATGACCCATTTTTTATGGAAGTGCAACAGCAATTGATCTACTTACCAAGGACTTTTCCAGCACCTCTCTGATGGAAAAAAAACAAGTAAATCTAAAACTAAATCTTATTCAAATGGGGACATACAGTAGGAGTGGTCACGGTCAATCAAAAGCACATTCAACACCCATTGGATTTGCCTCGCAGTGCTAAGACAAAAGAGATTGCAGAACTTCAGCCGTTGGTATTTTCACATGTCGGATTCAATACGAGTCAGAAGAGCAGGCTCAAAAAGACACCGAGGTTGTGTGTTGCCGTTAAGTCTGTGAACAAGTAAGCTTGGCGTAATTCAATATGAGTATTTAATAATAGGTGTTGTCTCTTTTTATTCCCAGGCTTCATCTACACCTGTGGGGGAACACTGAAAGGACGAAATGGCAGTATAGAATCGCCCGGTTTCCCCTACGGCTACCCCAATGGAGCAAACTGCACCTGGGTTATTGTTGGGGAGGAAGGAAGTAGAATCCAGCTCATCTTCTTGTCATTTGCCATAGAAGAAGAGTACGACTTCCTGTCCTTGTACGATGGACACCCCCACCCTGCTAACTTCAGAACAAGGTAGGAAAAGTGCTCTCAGTTTTAGTTAATTCATGTCTGAGCTACAATAAAACCTGATTTAACAGTTTTGGACCACTATAACACTGTTATAGCTATAGCTGACAGTTTACTTTTAATTTCACAAGTTTTAACATCATCTAAGTGATGTGAGATAATCCAAATTATTCT
The DNA here is from genome assembly GCA_903067075.1 of Micropoecilia bifurca. Taxonomy (NCBI): domain Eukaryota; kingdom Metazoa; phylum Chordata; class Actinopteri; order Cyprinodontiformes; family Poeciliidae; genus Micropoecilia; species Micropoecilia bifurca. The sequence continues at coordinate 8,572 of CAEGAF010106746.1, forward strand.
GTTAAACAGATTTTTTTTATCACAAAACATCATATATAGAAGTGTAAATTAATCAGACAACATGCATTTTTTTATTTAAAGTTTAAAAGTTGTACCGATAGACACTCTTTTTCTAAAGGTGCATGTTGCTCACAGCTACAAGTGAACAGAAAGAGAGAGAGAGCAGAAAAAAAATCTAATTTCTGCTGGTTTGTTTTTCCCAGTCAAAGCCATTAGAGGAAAACAAATGACCCACAACAACAGGTTGCGGCCCTTTTGTGGCACACGTTTCCCTTGGCTCAATCAGTGCCGCTGTGGGTCGCCCTTAATTATGGAATCATTTTATTGAGTTCCTTCTGTGAGAAACACAATAAGCAGAATTAAAATCATTCATGATACACGATAGCCCTCACCTTCCCTTATGATTTTATCTGCCAATCAATAAGAGCCTAAAAGCCTTTGTGCTTGACTTTATTAATTTAACTCTGGAATTGAAATATCAAGTTAATAATTAAGCTGTAAATTTAGGTTTTATTTTTAAATCGTTGGATTGTCACTTTTGAAACACCCTGTTGTGAAAACTTAGTAAAAAAAAAAACAGCCCTCCATTTCTTTTATGCTGTTCATCTAAATACAGTTTTATTTTTATTAGGGGATTTCCCCTGCTAGAAAGTGGTCATTGATATTAGATTTTTAATTATTTGTCACAAGAGCTGCTGACTGTTTATCTATAATTTCCAGCAGCAAGGTCTTACTTAGCAAGCAGTGGCATAAAACACATGTCTACATTGTCCCAGTGGTAATTAAACTGTACTAAATTTGGATGTTTGCTATAGGGCCAAACAACAAACGTACACTGTCAAAACATGACACAAGTTTATACTAATTTGCTGTTTTGTTTGATCCTTGGAAATAAAAAAAAATCTCCTCAGATGTGCTCAGAAGTCATTAAACATGCAAGCTAGAGAAATGAGCAACCAGCTGAGATTTAGACTCTTAATTCCATTTAGGATTATGTGGATGTGAAATTCCACGTGGAACTAAGTCCTGGAATCAAGTGTATCCAACCTTAAAGCAAAGCAGGCTCAACACAAGCCTTGTTCTTTTTCGTCAAGTAACCTGCTTCCGCTGCTCATATCTGATTTTTTTTTTGCACTTGGCCGTAGAATGATCTAACTGATGTTGAAAAACAAACAAACAAAAAGACATTATCTAGTTGACAATAACAAATACATTTTGACATGTAAAAATTAAACACTACTTTTATCATTAGTCATTCTTGTTATCTTGTAAAGCACTTCTGTCGCATGGATTTTCATAATATTTTTGCTGCATTATAACCACACACCTGATTGCATTTCACTGGGATTTTTATATGATAGAACAACACAAAGTTGTGCATAATGAAAATAGAAGGTCATAAGTTTTATCTTTCTTTTTTCTTTAAATAAAAAGCTTAAAGGTTGGTCCCCTCTGGGAAAATATCTAAATTAAACTGCAGGTCTTTTAGTGTCATGTCTCTGCCAGAGTTGCACATCTAGAGATAAAAAAAAACAAACAAAAAAATGCTGCTATTTTTCAGCTTATAGCTTAAGTCCAGTCAGATTGGATAGAAAGCATCTGAAAACACCAACTCTCATGCAATAGTTCCGTTTTATAACATTTATGGAGAGTTTGACAAATGTGTTTTGTCAACAGACTTTCCCACCTGAACAATATACTTGTTCAGGTGGGACATACATCGAATGCCTTCACAGATTTATTGTATTTACGCTGAAATTAATATGCAAACAGGTTTTCTATTTACTAATTAGGTTACATCTAAGCAAATTTGGTTGCAGCTGATTTAAATGGGACTGAATACAACTGCATAAAACATCTGCGTTAGATTTAGAGAAAAAAAAAAAGAAAAACTGTTTAATTCATTTTTTGTGCTTGTGTTCCACCTTTTATTAAAATCATCATTTAAATATTCATATTTTAACTGCTAGTACATTAAATACCATAAAAGAAAGCTGTCATTCTGTTCAAGTCACAGTACCAATAATAAAATGCTACCAACCCGTTTATATGTATGAGAGCTTTTATTAAATTTCAACCTGAGTGTTAGAGAAATGCCAATGAAAGAAGGCCCTTTGTGAGACGGCGGGGATGCCTGACCTAGAGGCCTGTGACAGTCTGCTGTTGAGGTGTGAAGTGTCGTAGAAGACATGGAAGGATCTCGGTCTCACTCAGCGTAGATGTCTTCAAAGGTTCCAGAGAGTTGTCCTGGTAAAGTGTTCAGCTAAATGAATCATTCTTTGTCGCAGGCAGATATATTTTGTATCAGGTGATGACGTTGCCTTTCACGAGACACTTCTCACAAATGGGCTATGAGACGCGTCATTTACGGTCAAGTGTCAGCCTCCAATTTTAGCTGCTGTCAAGAAGTAGGCATCTACTTCTTCTAATTCAGCGCATTTAAGTTTTCAGTTCCTGATGGAAAAAAAAAACTTTTCCTGTTGGATTTGGTAATTAAACAAATGGGAAAAAGAGGGGAGAAACTGGTACTATAAGAATCTGAAATGTGGGTCAAGTTAGTGAAGGAGCTGTTTTACTGTTGTTTTAACCCAAACAATATCCAAAAACAGGATCATTGGTAACAGTTTCTTATAATTTTGTTGTCAACCAACGCCTGTTTCCTGATGGAAATTCCTCTTTCATTTTTATTATAAATTCTAGATAAGAAAATTCCATATTTGAGACTCACTGCTTTTAAACTGGATGCAAGTTTTAATGAAATAGAAGATAATTACATATTTTGAAGAACCTGTGACAAGCTATATAATATAACATAATATAATACAATAAAAAATAATATAATTGTGCATTTATTGCCTCTCAACTAACCAGTACCAGCATCTTTTTGCATTCTTAGCTCAGACTTGATTATATTTTTTAAATGCTCCATCAAGAACAGGCAGAGGGTGCAATTCACTTCTCACTATTATGTCTATAGACCTAAAGGGAGTCATCCGGATGCTTGGTCTGTTGCTGAAAAGCAATTCTCTCATCATGTGGAATGAACTGTGCTCGTTTGGTTCAGCAGGCATCATTTTTAATCAACCAGCTTCACTAATCAACCTTTTCTTGGACAATCCTGTGCTTTTAGGTCTCAGATACCCCTGCGGAGTAAAAAAAAGAAGAGTTGACTAGACTGCATAGGGAGTCAGAGTGGGATTTTGGTGCTTTCCATCCGATTACTGTTTTACCAGGCGACATCCAAGAGAACGGAGGCGAAGTGAGAAGCTTTAAGATGCTCTCTGTATTCCTGTTGGTTTATCAGGATTTTCTGTTCATCCAAAATAGCATGAAATTATGTTAGAATTGTGTTCACGTGTGTTGTTGTGTGTGTGTGTATGTTCTTGTCAGTAAGGAAGATTTATGGCCAACATCGACACAATCGCCCCACTAGTTAAGCCAAATTACCTCTGCTGTCTCATTTTCTCTCGCTTTCTCTTTTTCACCATTTTCTGTCTCCCTCTTCCTTTCCTTCACACCCGCACACACCCAACCACGCTCAAAGATAAACATGAACACGGCCACAGGGCTAAATGATAATTTAAAGGTCAGAACCATTAACAGGAAAATTGTAATTATCAGGACTGTGATGAATATGGATAACACACATTCACATGATTGTCCAGGCCCACAAAAAATACAAGCACGACTCACAAACCGTTCTCTGTCTGCCCAGGTTCTGACCCATATAGTCCCCATACCACTGTGCTGTTGGAGTCTAAGCAAAGACCATCTCTGTATGATCTGTCAGTGTTTTTACTTATGAAACATAAACCCTCATAAAAGTATGTGTGTGAAATTTTCACATTTTACTGACAAATTTGTCTTTTAACCAAATAAAGTATTTTTTCCCCCCATTTGCATGTCTCACTCGCACACGCCCTTCTTTTACATCTTCAAAGGTAATTTATGACTGCGTTAAGAGCAGAAGTTGGAATTTGATTCATTTTTACTAAACGTAAGCCAAAAAATATTTTTCAGTTGACATTTGTTTTGCACATCTTACACAAATCAAAAATAATCATAATTAATTATGTATCATCCATTTTGAGGTGACTCAACAATAAGTGTTATTGGCAGCACACTCCTTAAATATAAGAGAGGAGAGTCCAAATTAAATGAAGACAAAAGCAGGACATTATGCAATAAAAGGCAGAATTGAGAGTTAGTTATGATATTAATGGATCTGGCCCAACCTCCCAACCTCGCTGTATATGTGTCACCGGGTCAAGGAATATAAAAACACCCCCAATAACAAAGGCGTAAGAAGGTACAGAGACAAAATACTTTAAATTGGACCTACAAGGAAAAACAAATGCTTTGCAAGTTCAAAGGCACTTGGTCTAAAATCCCAAAATGATAGACGGACGTAAATCAAGACACGACTGAGGTTGCTCTCAAACTGTTACAGATCAAGGGTGCAAAGGTAGGATGAAGAGAGGCTATGTAAACAAAGATGTACTACAAATGGAAGGAGGGAAAAAAAGGACGGCATATAGTCAGGGGGACGATTAGACAGAGGTGGCAATAATTAGCACAGAGCAGACAGGACGGGTCAACCCAAATGACAAAACAGTTTTGGAGGACTTTAGATTCTAATTTCCTGCTGTTGCCACTGAAACCATCTCAACTAAAAACCACAAGCATACCAATTAATCCTTAATTTGAAGCACTTAAGGTTCCACAGCTAAATGAGATGCCCCCTTAGCATCCTGATAGGTTATACATTTGATTGATTTCCTTGACTGTGGTTGTCAAAAGGTTTGGTCAGTTACACTTTCACATTCAGCCTGGCTGGTTTAGAAAGCTTTATTTTTTGCTTAATAACCTAAAGCTTTATTTACTTGGTTTATTTTATTTCCAAAGTGATGTTAAAATGCGTAAGACAGATTATGTAAAAAAAAAAAAAAAGAAAATATAGTTTTCACAGCCGTAGCTGGGTTGCATTTTACACATTGGATTATTAAAAGAAAAATGAGAGTTGTGCCCAGTGAGGAACAAGGGAAACTCATTGCCTGAGTCACCTGAATAGAGGATAATAAGGGTAATCTGTGGGATCTGGACAGTCGATTCATACATATAATCTCTTCATTAGCAGCAGCTTCATAGAAGTCATTAGTTCTTATTTCATACGTCACATTAAATTTCAGCTTTTGATTGAGCTCAGCAAAGGCTTTTGAAGAGAGAATATTTTGCCATTGGATGAGATTTGATTTTAAAAATGACATGGCAGAGTGTTATGTGCTTTATGTGCTCTCAGGTCTAACAAGGTTATTTGTAAACCTTAGGAAAAAAAAGTAGCAACAATCGGAATAGAAGGCAGAACTCTACAGCAAGTGTTGAATTTCAACCCAACATGGTAATCTTGCTTTTTCCACCATCACGCATGTCTTAATGCACTTCTCCAAATGTACTCTCTGCTCGGCTAGAGTTAATGGCTAATTTCTGTGATGGACCCTGCCTCATTGGAAAAAACATGAAGAAAATATGTGAGAGAGGAGGGGAATACTCAAACGTAATGACAGGTATTTTGTTTTCAACTCGGTGAGTCTAAATTGGATAGAGAAGGGCCTTATTCTCTGCAGGTGGTACAATTGACCTTCACAAGAGCAATTATTGTCCTTTCATCAAGAAGAAAGTAAGAAAAAGGGGATAAATCAGCACAAATTAGTTTTCACGTTTGAACATTCTGTCATACTTCACTATGACTGTCAGTACTGACTTTAATCCCGTTCTGCTTAGAGAAGTTTGATATGAGATGATAAACTGCATCTGGTTAAGTTGAAATAAAAAAAAAACATTTTTCATTTCTCTTTGCCTGTGATTTTATATTTTTGGTATTTCCTTTCATTTCCCATAGTTTTTGTACAAAGGATACAGAAAAAATTTGACAAGTGCACGATGAACCATAATGACCAGACAATGAATGAATGAATGCTATATTTAGAAACTTTCTATGTTCCACAGGGCTAGTACAAATTGACAAAAATAATTATTTGCAACATTCACTTTGGCATTCTTTGCAAGATTTGTTTGCCTACTTTGTTCTAAGATTTCTGCAAAACCTTGGAGGAGAACATTTTTCTGAAAAAGTAGTTAAGCATGCATGCAGGGAAGAGCTGATGCATCCGTGTTCATTTCTGCTGACCTTATTATTGGTCCGCTGTGAAGTGTCACCAGTGTGGATTTGTTTAACTAGTGACATTGCTATGAAATCAAAACCAGTCGTCATGCCTAGATGTGCTAGAAAAGAAGCACAGCAGTTTCAGTGGAAGGCCTTTTGCATCACCTCCTGCTTCTTGTCCGAGACACATGGTCCTCTCAAGTGCTCTCCCTTTGATTTCCAACTCAAAGGACATCTTTCCGGCTCTAAATTCTTTGATGCGTACACAGTGTATTTGTAAGAAGGAAAAAATGTCCACATGTCCCTGAACAAGCATCATTGTTTTTGCTTAAATCAAGAATCGAAAAAGAAGACACAAATGTTGCTTAGGTGCAAAGTGAGGACGACATGCACCGCACAACAAAACGAAAGAAGAGGTCCTTCACATGGTAGCCATCTGGCCCTCTTTGCAGTATTCTCCTTTAATGAATTGGGCATCACAAATATGTAAGACAATTACATACAAATAATTCAATTCATGATACTGTTGAAAGTAAACCTGTCCGTTTAAAAACTACACCAAACTACGGCGCGTTGCCCAACAGCTGTGGTAAACCCAAGGCAAATTTACAGATTTTCTAATTTGTTTATTTATTTTACTAAATATATCTTCGTGAAACTAAAATAACCTCACCCCGTTCTTCCTGCAGATGACCTTCCTTTGGCAATGAATCCAAAATAGTTTCCGAAATAGAGACGTGACTGGAGATTAGAGAGACTGCAGGAAGGTTCTAATGCAGAAAAGGGGACCAAAGGTGGAAGAGCAAGAAAATAGTTGAGTGAACATAAAAGAAAGAAATGACACTTACTTCATCAATGTAGCAACGGTGGAGAATAACGTTGTGTTTTCCATGCATCTCTAATTTGGAAGAAACTGCAGAAAAAGAAAGCAGCTTTACGCTCCTCTCGAAAAGCATGGCATCGATGTGTGATTCAGGCCTCCTGAGTCGAATTTGGCTGCAGCTACTGTTACAAATCTTTTGGGGGTTATGTCTCCACCAGCTTAGAACATTTTTGCACCCTTTTATTTATTTTTTTATTTTTATTTTTTTAGAGAATGACTTAAGCTAAGTCAGACAGAATGGAGAGCATCTTTGATCATCAGTTTCCACATCCAGATTTTAATTTGGATGTCGGTCTGATCTCTGAGTGGGCCATTCTGAGAAATGAATATACTCTAATTTAAACCATCTTATTGTTTTTTTTTCTCCCTGCATGGTTATGATTGTCCTGTTGGAAAGTGAACCTCTGCCTCAGACTGAAATACGGCAAAAAGCTATTCTACTGTCTCATCAAACCAGAGTGAAATATTAAAAACATTACAATAAAAAGGCTGGTCCAAGACTAGATACAATCGGACCCAAGGCAATTCCCCGAATGTAACTTCTGGTTTCAAAATCAGAGTGCTAATGTCAAGTTAGCTGCCTTCAAAAGGAAGTTCTGTTTGTGAGTTTGATGTCGTACCTCGGGCTTCTGAGGTCTTGAACTTGACTTGCCCGCTCTAAGAGTATCAGGACTGAAAAACATGTATTACATGGATGATGTGATGGAACATGAGTTGCAACGCCTGGAAGCCGCAACGCATGTGCCAGTGAAAAAAAATAAAGCACCACAAGCGAGACACGTGCGAATCACGGTATGTCAGAAAAAGTACGATCTGGTCACGCCAATCTCCTTTTGAGCGCTCTTCTTCTTCTCCTGGCTCCCCTTCCAGTTCTTGCCCTGACCTAGTTTGTATCTCCAATCTTCTGCAACACCAATTTTACACCTGGCTAAGTCACACCAACCCACAGACACACGCAGGACGCAGTCGCGAAACCAGAGACGGAGCCACAAACCGAACTCACACAAGCTGCAGAAAACGCACAGAGACATAGAGACATAGAGACAGACCTGCGCGCTCCGCCCCAAAGGCCCAGGCGGAAAGTGCGCACAACGGCCATGGGAAACAGCGGCGTGTGTGATTGGTGTGAAAATAAACAAATTTGGTCTTTGATGTTGGGACAATATTTGCGAGCAATCGAGGGCACTTTTCGGGGAGGAAAAGCCAGGCGTGTAAACGTAATGTGCTCGCGTGCGCCTTGGTGTTAAAGGGAGTGGTTTGTGTGAGCGTGAATCGAGGTGTGTTTACCCCTGAGGTTGTGGTATTTCATCTCCTCCCGCATCAGTTCTGCCCTGTAGGCGGTAAGAGGCGTGTGTGTGGGGATGTGGAGCGGTGTGTGTGTGCGCATGTGTGTGTGTTGAAAGATCCAAAAACACTTTACCAAGGTTAAATAAGACATTAAAGATGGGGGAAGAAAAAGGATATATATATGAGCATCTTTAAGCAGCAATGTATAACACCTTGCAAAAGGAAGCACAATCCTTGAACTTGAGAAGTGACATGGATTTGTACTTAGTCTCCTTTATTTCAGTACTCTAAAAAATCTCTAGTGGAACCAGTGAGAAAGTTTTCAGGGAACAAACAAAAAACAAAAACCAAGGAACAAAGTAGACAGATGAGTGATAAAGTTGTTGAAAAGTTTAAAGTAGGTTTGGGTGATTTGAATTGGAAAACATCACAAATATTCACTATATGAAATGAGGAGGGCTCTCCTCCCATTGTGGGAGGAGAAACGACAAATAGGCAAAGGTGCTTTGTTCAATAATGTGGTTATACAAAGTATTGACACGTGTAGTCAGGGAATATTTTGGAATCTCAATGTTTTGTATATTTTTTGTTTTGTTTTGTATATTTAGTTTTGAGTCATCGTATATGGGGTTCTGCGAGTGCCTACAATCTGGATGCAAATGCTCACGTCTTTTAAGTTGTTTTTGTAGAAATAAAAATAAAAAAAGAAAAGATAAGAAGGAAGGGGGGAAAAAAGAATGTAAGAAAACAACATGGAAAACATGCATAAATTATCCCAGCTTGTAAAAGTCCCCTTGGACATGAATTAACTTGCAAATAAACCATGTCAACTTTCCCGCAGTGTTTTTTTTTTTTTCTGGTCTTGTAAACACATTTCGGAACAGCTGGGGGTCCATCAGGTGTCCAATTTGGCGTAAAATTTAGCTGAAAAATTTTTAGTGAAAATGTCTTGCTTTGATTTGTGCATAATTGCAAACTCTTGCTCATAAATTGTTACAAAGAATAAAAAAACATCTACTGGAGCTCAAATGAGTGCTTTAGAGGTGAGGCTTTAAGAAAATCTACATTCTTTTCTTTCTCCTTGCTTAAGGATCAAAATGTCGTATGAATGTAAATTGATTGATGAAATTTTGGAAGAGAAAAGGTTTAAAGTATTACTGAAGATCGATTCTGACAACCGTCTCTTATTAGAATGCATGTATGTCTGAAACCCTAGTTTGATGCACGTTATCCTTGTTTATTTTACCAAATCTGCCTCAGGCTAAGGTCTGCTTTGCACAAGATGCCTATAATTCACTCAGTTTATTATTCTGCTTCTCTCTTTTTTTATTTCCATCTCAATCTCTTTATTAATTAAACCCCCCACTTCCAACCCATCTGCTTGTCTTTCAGTTCATCCTGTAAAAGTCATTAATTCTGATCTGCTTGGCTCTTTCCGTTTAGACCAGCCAATATTACGGTTTAATTGTTACTGTATTGTGAACAGTGATGTGTGTCAGTTATAAGCCAGATCTCATGGCCATAAAGACCCTTCGCAGCTAATCAGATATCTCCTTTTTGCCACAATTTTGACAGGTTTTTTTTGCAAGATGTGTTAATCCACCTCAGGGTAAATTGCTTTTTGCCTCCTCTTTCTATTAAAGTGGGAAAATGGGTTTAAGGGCAGTAAATCTGGAGAATCTGTCATTATTAATTTATTTTTGTCTAATTAGGCCACTTACTTAAGATCATCTTTGATGGTGAACAGGAGTGAACATAAAAACACAAATATGCAAACAAAAACATATTTGAAGCCACATCAAATATGTTTGGCTTCAAATATTGCCGATATTGAATCCAGCAGCATTTTCCTTGTGTTTGGATGTCTCATCCATAAGCAAACGGTGCTTGCAGTTAGGAAAAAAACAAATCTGATACGCAGGAGTGGTTTTCTAAGAAAAAAATATGGATCTCTTGAAGACCAGAGAACTGTGCAGGAATATTGCTCCAGCCATATTCCCATCGACTTAAAACGGTTTCCTCGTCGCTGCTGAAGAAAACTGTTCCCAGAGAATGACAGAGTCACCACCATGTTTCACCTTTTGGAAGGTGTGTTTACAGAGAAATTTGTAGTACTATTTTGGCTCGCAACCTCCAAACGGGACCAGAGGCCATGTTTCAGCAATAGTTCTTCCGTACAGTCCATAAAGATTTATTCAGAAACTGTTTTCTCTACAGATCCTCCCACCAGAGTTACAAGTATCTGCAGCTCATCCAGAATTAACATGAGGTTTTCAGCTTCTCTGATTAACGCTACCCTTACCTTACTGGTCTGAGACCACCATGTCTCTGTAGATTAAGAGTTGTGCCACGATTGTTTTATTTTCAGATGACTGATCGAAGAATTCCCCTTGAGGTGTTCAAAACTTGAGATATTGATTCATAAACCTAAACCGGCTTGTTAACATTTTCACAATGTTATCCCTGACCTGTCTGCTGTGTTCCTCTGGCTGCATGATGCTTTTTTGTTTACCGGTGTTCTCTAACAAACCCCTGAGGCCTTCAAAGAACCAACTGATTTATCCTGAGAATAAAATTACACGCAGGTTTTTTTATTTACTTAGATGACTTCTAAAAAGACAGTTGACTGCAGTTTTGTCTAATAGCATCAGAATGTATGGAGATTAATGTTGCCTTCATTTTTAACTTTCAATACCAAATATTTTCCAGTGTGCAGAAATCTCAAGATTTGTTAAACCTTGATGTCTTATTGTCTCTTTTTAAGATCTCTGAGCAATATCGATTGTGACCTTCCTGTGCAAAATGTTAACAGGCTACTATAATATTGTAGAACTGTTGGTGGCTAAATAGCATTCCCGCCAGGATGCCTTGTAGTCCCCTGACACATATGTCCAGTACAAACAGACTCGCTCAGATGGTACCTCCAGGGCAGTCACCCAGGTGTCAAGCAGTTTTTGGGTTTTTTTACCTCAGGGAATAGATCACTATGATCAGCCCCAGAGCCAACCCACTGTCCCTGGAGGAGGGGATGGATACACTGGCTCACAATACATACAGATTAAAGAGAACAAGACAAAGGCACAGGAAACGATAAAAAGGATGTGAAGAAAGGACAGTTTGGGATTGAGCGTACGTAGGAACACAGAGGAAACAAGGAGACGAAAAAAGATTAAAGGAAAAACGAAAAGGTTATTGCAGTACTGTTTTCTACTGGCTGATCTGAACCCTGCACTGAATGCTTTCTAGGAAATTTAAAGCTATGTGAAAGCATTCTCTGAAAGATTTGGTCCAGGGTAGCAGACATGATGCCTGATGATCAGTAACACAAAGCGCTAACTTCAAAACACTAAAATATCTTCATGAATACCTTTCAACCTAAATTCCAACTTTTCCTTATTATCTGGGGATATAATTAATTTTTAGACTCTCATGGATCCTGGAAGCTTTCACAACGCTTGTTTTCTTAAAAGCACATGGCATTCGTCCACACAACAATTTCTTCATTAACTCCTCTATCCCTCCCACCATGTCTCTGGAATATTTTGCAAAGTGAATCACTTTCCCTTCTTATTATGAGGAAATATCCAGATGAAGCTCCACTAATGGGAAGTTTTTACTTTGAAGAATGCACTCATCAGTGATCTGTGTGTTGACGTGGGATGAAAGAGGAATTATCCTTTTTTTAGTGTTGCATAACACAAACGGCGGCGATGTAGCTGCTATGACTCATTCACATGACATTCCTGTTATCCTGCTCTGCTTTTATAACAGAAAGTAAGAGACGGAGGTGTTTTCACTTGGTTAATCTCGCTTTTTTAGATTATTTTCACATTGTGGGATTACGGATTTTCAACTTTCTAAATTGCAGTATTAAGCTTAATCAGCATGAATACTTTGCGGATACTTTCCTTGTACTTCATGCAGAAAAGGCATCTAAATTATGGGCAAGTTTTGAAGAGTATTAATGGGAGGCTTTGTAAAATGAAACAAGGAGTATTTCCACACAAACACATGTTGGAGAGCACACAATTTTGAGATTGGGGAGGAAGATCCCTGTCCAGCAGGACAACCCCACTAAACAATAGTACAGTTTGAATCAAGACACCTATGGCCCAGGCAAAGTCCAGATCCAACTTTAATTGTTCAAATCATAGACTTAAACAATTTATATCTTTTATGAGAGACATTGGTTTACAAGTCGGCAAAATTCACCAACAGATGATGATTTAGCACCTCACCACTTTGTTGTGTTGCATTATTGCTCAGAGCTGGAACTCTGAGTTCAGCCTGACAGATGGATTTCAGTAAACTCACCTTGGCTCTGTTGTTTGGCCTGTCACTCTGTGTGCCAGTTTCTAGTTGTGTGTTTAACGATTTTCAAATATATTAGAAAATCTAATCACCATCTACGAGTGCTGCAGTGCCTTCCGCCGCTCTTTACTCCTGTCATTTAGTTAATTTCTCATGTACGCATACACAAACACAGATGCACACCGTTAAAGATTATTCGAGTTCTGGCGACGCTTTTCAGTCCCCGACCCAGAGGGAAACTAAAAAAACAGAGAAGAGGCTGACAGGTGTAATGATACATAAACGCTCGAACACAAAGAGCATTAGAACAATGCTTTTCCTCTCTGCTCGGTTGCTCTCTCCATTATCCTTGAAGGCAAAAATACAAGAATTCAATTAAAAAACCATGTAGTGACCTTAAAACACATGCACATGCATGGACACCCACACGCTTGACATATCAATTAATCACTGTCTGTCACTTGACCATTATAGCCTGTGTACCCTCAATGGGCCAAGGGAATTGTATAAATATAGACTGTTTTATGAAATGTCATTCTGCTATAAATGGCCTCGGCTCGACCCATAGCAGATTGTTTCTCAGTTGACGTCTTCACGCCAGTATTAGCATGCCGTTCTGCAGATGGGTTATTTACATAGAAGGATATACTTTGCCACATACTATGGACAAGCAATGGATGAAACAAAAGTCAGGCTTACTTTATAACCTAGTGACTATCTGACTAGTTGCAGGCAGTGAAAAAAACATGAAATTTCACTCTGAGATTATCAATAAACATAAAAAAGCCTAAAACACAGTGCTGAATTCAACAACCTTGGGAGTGTTTAATTTTGCATTCTGCAATGGAAATGTATAATTTGGAAGCGGAGTATATCAAAGGGGAAGTTTTTGATGATGTGACAAGGTGTTGATGTTCTAGAAAATGTCCTTTCCTTCTGTTATAAACCCACCTATTGTTCTTTTGTATGCAAACAAAATGTACAAAATATGCATCTGATTCTCTTGACATTAGAAATGGAAGTTCATCAGATGGGAAAAAGGCAAAACTGCAATAAATAAAAGTCTCGTTTACAACACTTTCATCATTTACACCCCAAGATAAACATTTCTGACTTAATGTTTCATGACATCTGCTTACATGCATTGTCTCGGTAGCTTAGTGATACAAGAAACCATTTTCATTCACTAAAGATCTAGAGTACATTTCAAGGTGAAAACATTTCATTTGACTGTACTGCACTTCGTGCTTATACACTTACTTGGAGTTTTCAACTATGCTGAACTTTGAAAACGTCTATAGGTTTGCTGTTTCTATGAATGATAGATAAGGTTTATTGCAGCAGAGTAAATAATCAGTCCCTCGTCCCAGTCTATGGTTATCAAGATTGTTGATGTTTCTACAGATTTCGAAGTTGTATATAGGTGTTTGTTTTTATCCCCCAAACCTTTCTGTTTTAGTTTGATCTGAACAAAGATAATGACATGGTGAAGACCTGTGGTTTTAAATTTGATCTAATTCAGAACTTTATTAAGGCTCATTATTTATACATTTTAAATCTGATTAAATATTTTTTATGTATGGAGGATATACTGTATATATTTTTTTATAATCACTATATTCTGCCTATTGCTGCTGCTGCTCCATAATTATCTAAGTAATTCTGAATGCTCTTGACTCCATTTGCAATTATTTTGTCTAAACATCAATTTCAGTGTAATTTCCGGCCTTTGGTAGATATAGAACATCCCTAAACTGCACCATTTCCCTATCTGGGCTGAACAGCCACATTATGTTTGTATATTTCAGAACACATTTCAGCGAGTGTAAGTGCTGTGTCTAATATTGTTTTGTCCTTTGTCTTCATATATGACACACAAAACACATCTCTCATATTAATTCTTCTATATTACTTCTTATAAATTAAATAGGATAGAACAAATCACATTTAGAAATTAGCAGCATTAGCACTGGAACACTAAGCCACACTTATGCAAGCACTCACGAGAGTCTGTCAGCAGTTTCATTATTAATATATGTCCTATATATGTGTATGAATAACCAAATAAATCTGTTCATTTTCTCATGAGGTTTCTCGCTATATTTAAGAAAAGACACTGTTATAACCATAGACAATATTCCATGCCTCAGTGCGTACAGACCACATTCAGGGATACATGGTTGTTTACTGTGATAAAACATGAAAAATTGATAACAATGGAGCTGACCTTTACAATAACAATAGAAAAGTGGGGGAAATGTTATCTCCACCTAACAGGTGCTTTTGAGGGGGAAAAATGATATTATTGTAACTGCCTTTTTGCAATAGGCAATAGTTCAGTTTTTGCAGGGAATTAATTAAACTGAACATAATTGTTTTTGTTAAATAGGTAAAACATAAACCCCCAAATAGAATGAGCAACTGAATTTATTAATTTTCCCCATGTGTCAAACGAGAGACGCAAATCATTATAAAGGTTCCAGGGACCAGAACTATAATGCAGAAAAAGCTCCAATCCACAACTAAGCTGTTTTTAATTGTGAAACAGTCTCCATTTTAGTGCTTGTACTTGTGTGTCTGATCTGATGACATTACTAACTGATAAATGACCTGCTTTTTTTATAACTCTTTGTCAAATCCGAGGACTCCGAGGTAGTTTCACACTATAATCGGTGAATACAATTTTCAGTTCAGCTTATATTACGTCATTTCACAACAAATGTCATCTGAAAAGTAATTTCAAATTTATCAGACATGCATTCCAATTGATTCTTGTTATTAAACAGTGCGTGAAGCTCAGTTTATTATTTAAATTGGTTTAAAAAGTTGTCTATCATTGCATCAAGTCATTGACTGATGCAATGGACGAGCACATAGCAACCATGGACATGTGCTTGGGTTGCATCATAGACTTTACAGAAGTCCTTTGTATTAAGCAAGCATGTAGCAACAGTGTAAAGGAATAACTCTCCTTTAACAGGAAAAAACATCCTGCAGAACCTGCCTGAGTAATAGTACTCTGCCAAGACTAACTGGATATTTGAGAAGACGGAGCAGATGCACAAAAAACATACAGAAGAACTGACATAAGAAGTGACATTGGGAAAATACTTTTAATCAATCTTCCTTCAGCTGCAGTGAAAGGATTGTTCAAGTTTTTTGGCTTGATTAATCTTCATTCACACACATTTGAATAACCCCACCATGACATAAAATTTGTCCTATAGCTAATATTGGTGTGAAGACGTCAACTGAGAAACAATCTGATATATAAAAATTCCCTTCTCACCCTTTGTGGGTGAGAAG
>CAEGAF010106766.1:0-19156 GCA_903067075.1 Micropoecilia bifurca
TTCAGTTTTGTTTCTGTTCAGCTGGAGAAAGTTTTGACACATCCACACATTGATCTGTTCTAAGCATCTGTTCAGTGTTTGGATGGGTTCAGAGTCACCTGGTGACATTGTGATGTAGAGCTGTGTATCATCCGCATAATTGTGGTAGCTGATCTTATTTCCTGTTATAACGTCAGCCAGTGGGAGCATATAAATATTGAAGAGAAGGGTTCCTAGGATTGAACCTTGGGGTACCCCACGTGTGACCTTTGACCTCTCTAATGAAAAATTTCCAATTGAAACAAAGAAGTCTGTATTTATATGGATGTCATTGAACACTTTTAAAAGGGCCGTCTTTGTGCTGTGGTGAGCCCGAAAACCAGACTGGAAGGAGTCAAAGCGATTCATTATTGTTAGGAAGTTATTTATTTGTTTAAAAACTGCTTTTTCAATAATTTTGTTGATGAATGGTAGGTTAGAGATCGGCCTGTAATTCTGTAGTATTGATTTGTCCAGATTGTTCTTTTTTATCAGCGGTTTAATAACTGCTGTCTTCAAAGCTTGGGGGAAAACACCTGAAGACAGTGATGAGTTTACTATTTGGATCAGATCATTAGCAACGACAGCCGTGGAGTTGACGAGGTTGAGTCAGCAACATTTCTGACAGGTGGATAAAGTTTACACAGTCAGAAGTAAACTAGTTGTACATTCCTTTCATACATGTTGGTGGTGATGGAATATGAATCATAAATCTTTACCTGTTTCCATCCCTGATCTTGTCTTCAGCCGTGGAGTTGACGAGGTTGATAACTCTGGTAACAAGTCAATTTTTTTCAGGTTGTGTTTCACAGATGAAGGGATCGGCATGACGACCTTATCCCATTAAAAATATAAAAGTTGATGTTCACACAAGTATTTTTTAACATTTTATTTTCTGTGTAAGAGTAATTTGGTCTGGTTTTGGAAGAACCACTCACTAGCTGCATTTACACTGACCATAAAATTTCACAAATTGGAATTATGAATACAAATTTGCCTAATGGAAACACGCCATGCTCGGAAATACTCAAATTTTCTGTGAAACGGTTTTGGTGTTAGATTGAGGATATTTTTTGTTTGTATTGAAGTTGGTTCATTTAGCAAAATTGCAATGGAATCACTTTTCTGCATCACAGAAAAGTGATGCAGCCGGATGTTGCCACCGCTGCAAACTATGAAGAAGAAGACAGGAAGTAGTTGGAGGATGATGGCGGAATTTTTTTAAATGATTTTATTACGTGAACAAACTTATTCATGTGTGATTTTATTCAACTGCAAAATAGTATTTGTTTTTTTTTATTATGAAATATTGACAACATTTTGTGCATATTTGTAATGGAAACACTATTGTTAGTAGAACACACTAAGTTCTTAAATATGGCCAGAAATATTAGAAACCTTTGATCTGTTAAGCCACTTCTGTTATGTAGGGGCCACATATAAAAACTTTTACTGCCTTAAATGTTACAAACTGCCACTTCTATTCATAACATATAACACACACACACACACACACACACACACACACACACACACACACACACACACACACACACACACACACACACACAGGTAACCCCAGTGGGCCACCTTCAGGCCCTCAGAAAGCAGCTGATGGAACGCTGTGGACACGCCTCATCCATAATGCACACTGAGCAGAAACACTACGCTGCCTCCTTCCGTCTCCTCTGCCTTCACGTCTGCAGCCTCTGTTTGCTGCAGCCAAACATGGGAGGAGAAATAAAGAGAAAGAGAACCGAGAATATCTCTTTACCCACACCAGGCCGCCTGAATATCATAGAAGTGTGTTTCAAGTAACAATAGAGACTACGTCGCCACGACCAACAGGTCCAGCAGATACATAAAACAGTGAACAAAAACATTAGAAGTCACACACTGCACACACAGGGGTGTTGATCTGAACTCATTCATCTGGTGCCACTTCGGGCCCTGGGCCTTGGTGCTGATGGATCTTCTTTCCTGCTGTTGCGCTCAGCTGTCCAGGTCCTGTTGCTCACCAGGTTCATCAGTCAAACTATCCAAGCTAAATGCAGCAGGGAGGATGCTCACATGCACACACACGCATACACACGCACATCTACACACACACACACCAAGAATTAGACCAAAGCTGCTGCTCAACAGTAGCTTGGTACTGGTTACAGTTTGTGGGGTTCTGTTGATCTAGGGGTTGAAACGTAGCTGAGGTTATTATTAGTATTTAATAGTTCTAGATGTAACAGTTCTGCCTGGTGACAGGAAGGGGACAGAATGTTCATTTATGTTTGATTGACACTATCTAGACCAGTGGTGTCCAAAACCGGTCCTGGAGGCCCGGCATCCTGCCTGTTTTAGTTCTCTCCCTGGTTTAACGCACCTGGATCCAATGATGGCTCATTAAAAGGCCTAAGGAGAACATTGACATACTAAAAAGGTTGTTATTTCCACCAGGGAGAGAACTAAAATGTGCAGGATGCCGGCCCTCCAGGACCGACTTTGGGCACTTGTGATCTATACAGGTCCTTTGGGAGATGATCAAAAGATGAACATACTGGACGGCGTTGTGTACTAATGCCAGCTTGAACTGAAACAATTTGATAAATTTATGACCATTAATTCAGTTGCACCCAGCTGGTGACCTGCTCCACAAGCACAGCGCTGCAAAATGGGAGCTTATCCGGGACATCATAACCGCCGCTGCAAACTTAACACACCAGGTTTTTCAGTCTGCTCACCTGATTGCTCTGCTGGGTGCCGTCATGAAGCAACAATCTTAGGAGATGTCTGTCAGTCAGACTGTGTGTGTGTCCTAAAAGCCCTGTCCTTAGATAATTCAGCACCCAGAGGAACGGAGAGTCCGGTGTGACATGAGGGATGCTGCGAAGGGGGGTGGATTGCTTAGCAGCCGTAGCTAAGCAAAGCACTTAAGTGGGCAGGAAGCTCTCAGGAGAGGTTAGCACTCTGGGCCGTGAATGAGCCCACCTCCACCTAAGAGCACATAATGTTCACACAAGCATTCGGAACACAAGCAGACAGTTGTCGCCCACACAACAACAACAACAACAAAAACAACAAGTAACATCGGGCTTTGGAGCTAAAAGCAAATCCTTCCTCCGTTTTCATGCTGCTGATGGAAAACTGTTGATTTGTTTTAGTGGGAAAAAAAGTGAATAGTGTTGTGAAATTCCACACCGACTGGGTTGGACAGTGCTGTTCATAATTATTGCTCATGACATGAAGTCATAATTGGAGGAAAACTAAAATCACCATCTCTGAGCATGATCCCGTCCATGTCCAACTAGTTTGTGTTGCATTGTTCTTGTGCAATTCCAGGCTCATCATAACGTACATGAAGCGCCTACACCTACATTAAGAAAACACTACGCATATGACTACAATATTGTCACAACATGACAATATTGAGGTGAGGTGTTTTCACAAAATAGTGAAAATGCTATTTTGCATTTCCACAAATTCATTAGAGGTTTTTCTTTTACTCAAACTTTTTGGGATTTTTGTTGCCTGTAGAAATACACAATTCATTGTTCTAAATATGTTAGATTTTAGAGCAGAAGTGATCACATTAATTCTGGCCAAATTTCCCAAAATACTTTGAAATATTTTTTTTAGTGTAGTCATGATTGGAAGCAGAAGTCATATTTTGTATATATAAATGTAATTAATTGAGTACTGGTTGATTCACAATGAAACTGTTACTTTCAGTTGTTATGAAACAACTAAATATATCAAACATGATTTCAAAAAGAGTTGACTTAATGCCTTGGAATTGGGCCTCTGTCTCTTTAAGAAACTGCTGCTCTTTCTGAAATTCCGCCTTCTGTAAGTCATCAAAACATGACTTTTCTAACCTTATAACAATATTTTTTTTACTGAGAAGTAGCTCGTATAGTGATATGCAGTCCCAGCAGGTGTTTGCTAATTCTGCTGGCAGACTGCAGACTGAAGAAGCTGAATGAAGGAGTCACAGGAGAAGCTTGGAAACTGCAGCTGAGAGGAGGAGCTTCTGCCTTCAAGTCTACTTAGGCACTTTTGCACAGCTGAATGGTTGCCACGGGCGATTAAAGGTTAAAGGATTTCTCAAACATTCATGAAAGAATGAAGGCAATATTCTAAGTTTGTTTATGATGAGGAAATAACTTTATAATATGATCCAAAGCTCACAAACTACACTTCCTCTTTAAAAGGATGTGTTGCAGTTCTTTGCTGGCACTCAGCCTACATTATAATTCTTAAAGGTGACAGGGTTATGCTAAGATTTACAGAGAAACGACTAAAAGCTATTTTATTCCACACTTTTCTTCCATTCTGCCAACAGTGTGTCAAACAGGCTTTCAATGCATTTTAAAGGAATTCCAACCAGCGCTAAATATCTGTAGCATCCAGATCACCTCCAGTGTCACGTTTGGTTCAAATGGCCTCCTGAACTATACAGTTGACACAGAATCCACTGAATCAGCTTAAGCTGCCAATCAGGGAGGTCAGATATAAAGGGGTGAACTATGCATGACAGCTGGATATTCTGTTTTCCAGGATATGCATCAGCTGCATCATAACTGGCATGTGGTCATAATATTGTCACAGATGGGCATGGGGCACTGTTTTTATTTATTTATTTTTATTATGGAATTTTTACATCTTTAATAAAGATTAAATAATCACATTGTTCCTACTGGACGCTGCACAGTGGCGCAGTTGGTAGAGCTGCCGCCTTGCAGCAAGAAGGTTCTGGGTTCAATTCCCGGCCCCGGCCTTTCTGCATGGAGTTTGCATGTTCTCCCTGTGCATGNGTTCTCCGGTTTCCTCCCACAGTCCAAAAACATGACTGTCAGGTTGATTGGTCTGTCTAAATTGTCCCTAGGTGTGCATAGTTGTTTGTCCTGTGTGTCTCTGTGTTGTCCTGCGACAGACTGGCGACCTGTCCAGGGCGTACCCTGCCTCTCGCCCGGAACGCCAGCTGGAGATAGGCACCAGCACCTCCCGACCCCATTAAGGGATAAAGGGTGTAAGAAAATGGATGGATGTTCCTACTGGTTTAGCTCCAAAGTCAAACATAACCACACCAACAGGATTAATCATAAAATTTAATGCTACAGTTACTTAGCAGATAATTTCACATTATTTATAATATTAATAACAGTTGTGATTAATAATATTGTGATCACAGGTTGTTTACAAGCTATCATCAACTGTCAGTAATAAGGACTACTTGTTACTGGCAGTAATAGTATTCCGTACTGCTCCTCTCATCTTTCACTGGTTTTATCATATTGTTTATGCTTTATGAGAGTTTTCAGCCTTCCTTCCTGTGCGGCCTTTGAGTGTTTTCTGAAGACATTTCTGGGCTTCAGGCTGCAGCTTCTCTGACAAACCACAGAGGTTCAAAGCTTTGCCTTTTATCCCCCCTTTTTTTTCTTTACCCATTTCTCATCAATTGAATCTGCATTTGGAAAATATGTAAATTTTTTTTTACACCCTTCTTTTTTCCATGTGTGAACGTCGGAACACGAGACAGTTGGAGGGAGGAAAAGACTCGGCTCCGTGGCGCTTCAGAGCCTCGGCCTGTTTTTCACTTTATTAGTTTTCTAATTGAGGTTTTCAGGCTCTTTTCAGTTTCAGTTCATGTTTGTGTGGAAGCTAAATGAATTTTAGCTCAACAGAAGAATGAAGCTGAGCTGCTATTGGTGATTATGGTTACACCTGAAATATTAATGCAGTCAATAGTATATGATGCATATTAGTGTGTGACTGTTGCTCTTTCCCTACAAACGGGAAAGAGCTATGGAGAAGCTCCATAACATACAGTTATGGAAAAGCTTCATAAGTAGAGCCTTCACATACTACTCTCCTGTCAACAGTGAGAATCTATAACTTTGATCTATAACTTAGCTCTTCATTTTTTTATAAAACTTAGTCAAATTAAATTGAATAATGGTCAAAGTTAAATGGATCTACAGAACAGTAAAATCAGTCCTCAACATATATTCATTCTTAACTTTTTATTACAAATATTCTGTAATTGCTATTTTATGTTTTCCAGTTAATCTGCAAAAAGTGAATATTTACAAATCATGTCATATTTTTTTCAAAACGGTTGTTTGCAAGCATTATGTCTTCTTAATGAAATTAGTTACCATTAATGAATGAATGTCTTGTAGCAGGACATTTCTCTCACACAATAATTTAAATCATTTCCCAATAAAATTAGAACTATTTAATCAACATTAAGGCGTTGTTTATTTAAAATAAGCTCATATATCTTGCTGAATAGTTACTTATAAGTTTTGTTTTATTTCAAGTGTACAATATTTGCACTAGAAACTAGGGGTTGCACCGACTAGTCGATTATTTTCTCAGCAATGACTTTTTTTTTGGCCAGTCGACTAGTCGCAATCACGTGACACAACATATATGTAATGAAAGAAGATGGACCAGGTGAGTTCGCCAGAAAGCTCAAATTGTATAAAAATGTAAATAATTTAACAAAGAGAAACTGTAAATTACAGCATAGGCTCCCGCAATAGGGGCGTTGCGCGGCGCGGTGGTTAGCGCGGCGCCCCGCATATAGAGACCTTAGCCTAGTATCAGGAGTCAGACTCCCGTCCTCCAGTCGCTGGGTCCAGGCCTCTCCGCTCTGACCCCTTACTATCAGATTACTGTCAAATAAACTAGTGTCGAAAAAATACTTAAAAAAAAAAGACTACCGGAGTAACGAGCGACAATGTAGCATGATGTCGGGATTTTTTTTATCCCCCAACTGATCAGCGTCAACCTGCTACTGAAGCTTCAAACCTGGCAGCTTTGCGCTCTTATAAAAATATAGTTTGACAACATCTGAAAACTAAGTCCAGCTTCATCTTGAGGGTCCAATGAGTCGATCTCTGCCGTCTGCATGTCGGTTCAGAGCCGAACCGACTATCAGCAGAGCTTCCTGCTGAGCGTTGGGCGGAGGAGCAGCGGGAGGAGCAGAGGGAGGAGCAGCGGGAGGAGCAGCGGGAGGAGCAGAGGCAGGAGCAGCGGGAGGAGCAGCGGGAGGCTTCGTAGAATTAAACTGTAACCAAACGGGATCCGTTCATAGTAAGTTTGGTTTGTGATGTTCCAAAGCACCATGTGGTCAGTGTGATAATTTGACTCCTAATCGAGTAACTATCCAGAGATCATCAGTATCATCCGGTGTTGGGGGGAGAAAAAAAAAAGTCAGACCGACTTTGTGCAACGAACCTTTCTCCGCTGCTCACGAAGAATGATGTGTTTATTGCACTTTTAATTCTGCATAATATACTTAGTAAAAGCGGGAGAAGGGTTAATATTTACCGTGAAAATAGCTCATAAAGCATCCAAGTTGTTGTGAAGGATTTTGCGCTTACGTTACTATGACGTCATCGTGACTAGTCGACATCGACTCGACTATTATCATGATGTAGTCGACCTTAAAAAATATGTAGTCGTTCAACCCCTACTAGAAACCAGTTCAAGAATACCAGATGTTTTTGTAGTTTATCTGTAAAAAAAAAATAAAACAAAATGTTGATTTGGGGTCCAGTTAGTCTTTAAATTCTGCAACTTGTTAATCAGACTCTTACATCAGGCGATTATGAGTCAAGGATTTTATTTATTAATGGGGAAAAACTCAACCAGTCTAGTAATGAGTAGGAAAACACACCTTATTATAACTGGCTACATTTTTGTGAAAGCTGAGTTTAATTCGCTGGTCACATTTCTGCCTGATTGATGCCTGATTTCTGCCTGATTGTGTGTGCAGGATCCTGCAGAATCAACTAATCTTTTAAATAAAACCCATCAGACACAATCAATTATAGGGTAAAAGGTCTCGGAAAGTCTCACAGCATGCCCATGTCTGAAGGAAATCCAAAGCACAGGAAATCTCTGACTTCAATTAGACTTTAAAATCTATTTCCAATGAACAGCAGTCAGAGACGGAGAAAAATGGAACAGAGATGAACCGTCAGAGCAGTGAACTAATCCAACTAACTGTTGGCTTTTTGATGAAAACTAAACATCTAGCTGTTTAGTAGGGAACAGATACAACTCTTTATAAGACGTCACATTGCTTTACATTTGTTTCTTAAAGCTTAATTTAGAAGTGTAGCCGGAGTAGTGAGGCCTACGCTGTCTGTTGTCTCTATCTTCAGCTGTTTGTGTTGTGGGATTGTTTTTTTTTTGTCTCTGTGTTGGGATATTTTTCAGCTGAAGTGTGTGAGCCCTCTGCTTCCCGTGGCTCAGCCAAAGGAAATGGGTAGAATCATTATCAGTGGTCCTGTCCCTGCTCCTGTCTCTCCTTTGTCCAAGACTATAATGAAAATGGAGTCACATCAGCTTTCCCTCTGGCTCTCCTTCACTCACTCTGTATAGATTTTCCAATCAGTCCTGTTCTTTAATTCTGTTAAAAAAAATAAAACGTTTTTGTCTTCCTCTTCTTGTTGCTCAAATTCTTCCAATTATTTTATTGCACTGTTTAGAATTGAAAGGTGAGCCGTTGGGTTAGCCTTTCTTTGTAGCCTCTAAACAGTCGACCATAGAGTCTTTGAGTCGGTCCAGACGTTGAATGGCTCTACCTCAGCACAGTGTGAGATTAGTTTTTCCAATAAGTTTGTAACTGTCGTCCACGTTGAGTCATTTATCGGTCTGCGTGCTCCCTGGGGTCAGTCCTACTGTTTTGCTCTGGCAGAATTCACATATAATGCAGCTGTTGAAAGTGATTTTGCTATGGAGGTCTGCTCAGCCTTTTTAGCTGTACTGAGTTGTTTCCTGTGTGTGACACATTGAAATAATTAGGCTGCTGCAATTGGAATAACTTGACTTGTTTGGGGGATCTGTAGGCCTTCATGTGTTTTAAAGGGGAATAGTAGGAAGTGGATCATGAGTCAGGAACGATCTCAATTCTTACTTCAATAATTTTTGGTAAATATGTTTTAAATGTGTCTTCCAACAGTGGTTTGAAATCTTGCAATTATGGATTCACTGTTTTGTACCTTGAAGGTATACTTTGGAAGCCTGCTGCTTGAAAAAGTGCCAATCCCATTGTTACAACTTCCTTAACACTCCAACAGCAAGTTCATTACAAAAACAGAAAAAGTTATAATTAGGATTCAATTTATAGGGGACGTTTTATGTAAAACTCCCTCATCACAAAACGTACCTCGAACTTATCTGTGACTCTTTCATGCATGTTTGAGAAAACCTTTCATCTCCATGGCAACTATTGAGATGTACCCAAAACCTTAATTTTAAAACTTCAAATAGCTGTCAAAACAAAAACCTTTAGGGCTTTGAGAAATTGGAGAAAAATATTTGGCAAAAAGTTGTTGCCGGTGGGGTTAAATGAGTTATTTAGGCTCCTTTTAGTGTCAATATTCTGTAATTGCATTGTAATTCCAGTTAATCAGTCAAAATTTCTATATCTACAAGTCATGATATATTTTTTTTCAAAACAGCTCCTTACAAACAGTCTTCTTAATTAAATTACTTAACATTAATGAATGTCTTGTAGAAAGACATTTTTCCCATGTTATAAGAGCTGCAGCCTCTAAGCTTCTGCCCCACACAGCAGCCCATCCTTACAAATTCCTATCAGCTCCTTCAGACTAGCCACCTGCAATTAGCAAACACCTGGAGGAACTATACATCAGCTGAGTTAATTATAGAAGCTTCTGCTCAGAGAAACAAACACATTGTATTAATAGAGGAGCCATGAGGTGATGACTTCCTGAAGGGGGAGTTTAATAAAGCACAGGAGTTTCTTAAAGAGACAGAGACCCTATTTCAAAATGTTAAATTACAAAGTCATATTTCTTTCAATTCATATTTAATACATAAAGCATTTTTATATCAACTGGAGTTAACATAGTTACTTAATTGTGCTACAACATTGTACTTTGTGCCTGGAAAATACACACATTAATACGTGTGTATGTATGGATTGATGTACAGTATACATCAATAGGCATACAGGACAAACAATGTGCTATTTTATTTTTATTTTTTTAATTATAATTAGTTACTTGCTGCATTCCTGCCCATGTCTTTGTTCATATGTCTATTTTGCCTGGTTGGTTTTCTCTGTTTATGAGCTCATTTCAGAAACCACAGTGTTTACGTTGATATTGTTTTACAGAAGCTCCAACGCTTCCTGCAAAACGGTGAAAACCAATCCGGCCGGGAAACCATCTGACTCCATAAAACCAACTACTGAGTGAGGACATGCTGAACGAGCGTCTCCCCTCACTTAGGCTTTGACTACAAGCAATCACATCTGATGTCATTGCGTTTACATTTATCTGAGCAATTCAGAGGCAGGAACCGAGCAGAAAGCACACAACTCCTCCTTCAGTATTATTAGGACTTAAAGGAAAGGAAGCGGTCAAGGAAAAGCCTCCAACTATTAAGCTGTGTTGAAAAACAGCATAACTGTTTTTTATTTAACTGAACCACAACCTCAAACATTTCTAGTTTTCATGTTTTTAAACGTTTTATTGTACTTTCAAACGTAGACAAATGTTGTTTTGAATTGGTTACGTCGATTTTAATTTATAAATTGTATATTATATGTTCAAATTATTTGTGTCCATAGCACAGTTAGATTTATTAATGCTAACTTTCCAAGAAAATTGCTTTGGACAAAAAATGAGACGAGCATCTCTCCAAACAAAATGAAACCAAACCCTATCTGAGATGTGTTTGGAGATTTTTGGTTGCTGTGGAGACCGAATAGTTTCTCTGGACCTCTCAACATTTCATAGTTTCTGTTATAGTTCAAGTATCTACCTCGGCAAATGAGGATTATAGATCAGAAATGCCAAAAATATGTGAGAATATTTTCCATGTGAAGGAAACGGGGAAACAGAAATGAAAAGTGAGATGATGATAATATGATGATAATATTTGATGCGGACAAAATGCAAGATTGGCTTATAGGTCATAGTGCAGACAAACCAGAACAAAATGAAAAGAGGGAACATTTTTATAACAATAAACATAAGGTGGAACAGATAGGTGTCAGAATAATATTTCTCCCAGTTTCCCGTCTCATCTCTGCGGTTTCTCTCCTCAGACCAAGTTGCCTAATGAGGGTGGTCTCTCTAACTGCTCCAACCTCCGACCCCTAACCCCTGACCTCCCTTCCTAACAGCTCTGTATCACAGCTTCACATGGCTAACTTCACCCGTTCTTTTTTAATCCCTTGTTTTTTCCTCTCTGCCATCGCTCTGGTTTCACCTTCCATGCCCTCTGTTTTCCTTTTTCTTGCTTGCTGTTTTTTATACTCTCTTCTGGCCTTCTTTACTGGACCTTTTGTTGCTGTAGAAATAACTGAGTAGCTGTGTTACTGCTCTGATTAAAGGTTGTCATAGTTAACTAAAGGTAGTAAAGAAATGAAAACTGAAATTGTAGATAAAAAACTCCTTTGTTTTCATGTTTATGAATCTATTTATTAGCCTTTCAAACTAATGTGAACACCTAAAAAATAGCCAAAGTCTGAAACAACTACTATCACTAAGAAAAACTAACAATATTTAACTACTAAAAACCAGCAAACACACTCTAAAAATGAATTAAAACTGAGTTAGACAACAAGTCAGAGCAAAAATAAAACTTGAATATTATGAAAAACCCTAAACTATTAAATTCCTGATATAGTTGTTGCTGGAATAAGTTAATAAATAAATGCAAGTCATTTTTTTTTGCTGTAATCAAAAGGCACTTGAGTTGGGTGAAAGATTTATTAAAATATGCTGCTTAACTGTGTAGGTGTCTGCCACACTGGCCTTTTAAAGAAACTCTGTCAGACATTTTGATCTCATTTTGAACAACTAATATGTGTGTGTGTGTGTGTGTGTGTGTGTGTGTGTGTGTGTGTGTGTGTGTGTGTGTGTGTGTGTGTGTGTGTGTGTGTGAATCCCTTTCTGAAGAGAGTACAAGCTGTATGATTTGAATAGTGCTGAGAGCATTATCTGTCTTCAGTGTCTCCGAGTGTCAGAGGAGTGACAGAGTGAGTGCAGGTAGCATGGCGGTGTGGGTGCCCGGCTGTTCTGTCACCGTGACAACCTCACCAGCCTGGGGGACGGCGATAATGGACACCTCGGAGTTGGACCCTTTAAATCAGCACCAGCAGCAGCAGACATTACTCAGCCTCTCTGACGGTGGTGAAATGAATTAGAATGGCAGCAAAGAGCCAAACTCTTAAACAATCCAGTTATGCAGTTTTCATAATATCTGTATCATAAATCATCTACATATATCTATTTGTATTAAATCAACAAATAAGCCAATTCTGGAAAAACTAGAAAAAAAACTTTAGTGAATCAGTAAGAGGAGTTGAGCTGCGGAATCATTTGACTGTTGATCTTAGACAAACATGAAACTGTTGAAATTATCATTGAAACTTATTATTGTTGGATATAAAGTATAATATTTTAGTCAGTTTGTTTGTTATTGATGCTGCTTTTGTTTTCAGGTGAAATAAGTAATTTTTAATCCACTTTAGTTAAAATGAAATAGACACCATCGATGGGCTCATTATTAATGGGTTTAATTCTTGTATGTATGGATTATACAGGTAATAAATGTAATTAATGTCTCCTTAAGGACTTCTGGCTGAAATTGTCGTGATCTGTGGTTTTGTGTATTTAATTTTAAGTTTTCTGTGTAGTCCTGTTCCCTGTGAGTTTCTGTCTCTGCGTCTTCCCCGTTAATTGTTTCCCAGGTGTGTCTCGTTCTCTTGATTACCTCGTGTGTATTTAGTCTCCTGTGTTGTCTGTGTTCCTTGTTGGATCCTCGTCATGTGTACATGTTTCAAAATGCTGTCAGTTGTTCCAAGTTGCTCCTCCGTTGTCCTGTTCCGCTGGTTATTTTCATTAAATTCATAATTTTTTCACCATCATACCTGGGTCTCAGCGTCTCTCCTCACCACCACCACACCGCTTCCTGACAGAAGGATCCGACCAGACCGAGGTGGGGAACGCACCACCACTAACATGGACCCAGCAATCAACCCCACAGCTCCACCTGCTTATTCGTTCCTCAAATCTCCAGACATTTATAATATAGAATTTGAGGAGGATTTTCATACCCTGATCACCATGTTCCACAACGACCCGGTTACGCAGGAATTAATTCCGGAACTCCACGAGGAATTTCAACAGAAAAAAGTGTTCACCATACCTGTCAGAGCTCCGTCACCTCCTTCGTTCACGCTACCTCCGCCAGTCCCAGCTTCCGCTCCAGCCACCACCGTCAGCCCGTCTCCTCCGCCAGTTCCGGCTTCCGCTCCAGCCGCCACCCCCTACCCAACCCCAGTCGCCACCCCCTAGCCGACCCCAGTCGCCACAGTTCACCTGGCTGTGGGGTTCCAGGTAGCCAGGCTGGCGCCTGGTCGTCAGGCGGCGCGGCTAGTGGCGTGGCCCGCTCCAGAGTTCCCTCCGTCCGCTGCCGGCGAGCAGCCGTCAGATTCTGCTCCACCCGTGTTCCTAGTTTTCCCAGTGCTCCTAGAGTTCCTTCCGAGCCTCAGCCCTCCCCAGCTCCTTCTCCGCCAGAGCCCGATCCTGCAGAGCTTCCAGAGCCCGATCCTGCAGAGCTTCCAGAGCCCGATCCTGCAGAGCTTCCAGCCGGCCGACCTGCCGACCGGCCGAAATTCAATATGTTGTATGATGTATAAAATATAAAGATGGATGATGGTGATTCCCTCCTGATCCAGGTGCCAGCTGCATTACATCTGGGGATGCACCGATCCCCTTTTTTTCACTTGTGGCACCGATATCTGAGGTTTTGTATCGGCCAACACCAATCGGATACAGGAAAATGGCTAAATTGACTTAAAATATCTGTCTTTTTTTCAAAATAATCATAAATGTACCAAAATACAAATGTATTTGGTAACTCTGCACCAGCACAGCACACTTTAAAAAACCAGCAGCTTCACAAGCTGGGTTAAATGTGTAAAAGCAACACAACTTATTCAGTCACAGCAATTAGAAGTATAACAGCTAATTTAAAATAAACTGACCAAAACAACGACTTGACTACTTTGGTCAAACATGTAAAACATTCTTTTGAATCACCAATACCCAATGTAGAATTTTTTTCAATATTGGGACCGATACAGATATGAGTGTCAGATCAAAGCATCTCTAGTTTTATCTCTGGAGCTGTTCTGTTTTTTCAGTAAATACTCCACAGTGCAAAACTCACTCAGTCCTTTTATGGCATTACAGCAGCATGTAATGTGATCACTGTTGCCACAGAGGAATATTATTGTTATATGAAAAGCATCTAACATCTGAAAGAAAAAAATCTCACTCTAGAAACACAACCCAGTTTGTGTTTTTAGAATATGTTTGTTGCTTTAAGTGACTAAATATGCTATGATGGTAAAAAATGATGGTACAGGGAAACGACAACAAAGATCAGGGTGTTCATCCTCCACTCTGGGTTCTAAACTTTTCTAAAATATACAACTAATTAGTCACAGGCTGCGAGCCGTGGTGAGGATCAGGAGGTTCAACCATACGGTGGTTTGATGTTGCTGACAGCAGCAACTCTGTGATTTAAGCTCGTCATTGTTGATGTGTTCAGTTGACGGACAGAGGAGCAGAGTGTGTGTGCGTGTGTATGTGTGTGTGTCTGCACAGGGACTGTAAAGGTATGCAACAACTGTGATAGAGGAATGTCAGTCATATTGATGTGTGTGACTGAACAGTTTTAATTAGACGTGGGACTCCATAATTACAGGGTCTGTAATTACAAGAGTTTTAATCAACTAAATATTGACAAAATGAGAAATATTTTTAATTCAAAATTCCAATTTTATGCTAAATTACTGAGCACAACAGCACAAATATTTGCTTTTATTCTATTGTTTAGGTTCTTCAACCATCAGATTGGTCCAAAGTTCACCTTCCAGTGTTTCGGGAACTTTTTGGAAATGTACATTGGGGACATTGAGCTGCTGCTACATGTTTAGCACAAAGATGCTATTTTAGGCTTGAATAGCTTCATTAACAGGCTAACTCCTTTTAGCACAACTTGAGGACAACAGTGTTTTCCAGCATCCAATCAGATCAGCTTTTGCAACAGAAACCCCCGTTGGCCTACAGATGCTGCTTCGTCGTACTTTGCTGCTGTTAGGGGATGTCACTTGCGCGCCAGATTTATGGGTGTACCAGAAACGCACGAATACAAAAGTTCCAGCTGGAATCTTTTTTTTAATGTAAAAAACTAACATTTGATCATGTAGTTGAATGAAAGCAACATGTTAAAGCCTAGCTTTAAAATCAGGTTTTTTGATATTTATGAAAGCCGACATTAACAATATACATATCAAATATCTCAAACTATACAGTTACTTGTGTTTGCCAAAGCCCCAGCAGGTTTTGAAAGCTGGCGAATATTAACAGTCACAGTAATTATTTTCTAATAGAAACAAAATATTGCCCAATATGTCCTTCATTGGCCACAAGGACAGTTTTATTGTGAATGAATAGTTGGTGTTTTTCCGGTCTGAACCGCCTTGTTCTGCTGCAACATGGATTGCCCAGTGCTCCTAGTGTTCCTAGAGTTCCGGGCTCTGACGGATTAGACAAGGGAGTCTTGACTCCCTTGTCTAATCCGTCCTATCAGCTTGATTCTTCTCATACCTTTCCAGAAGGCTTGTTGGAATGCATGACACATGCTTTGAAGGCATTCTACTCTGCACTCAAGTTAATTTGAAGTGTGGTACTTTTTATTTACCCATCGCTTGGTTTCTTTTTGTCTGAAGAACACTTTGTTGGACCATCAGTATCTGTAGTTGGTTAATCTGTCTTCCAGTTAGCAGAGAGGTTTTCAGCCCTGCTGTCCTGAATGTTTTAGGTGTTCCTCTACCTCCACACTACTGACCTAAGTACTGAATGACTTTTCAAAAGTGGACATGAAGAATGTGTTTCTACTGCAGAAATGGCTTTAAGAACTATTTTTTTCTCCCCAATTAATTCCCACTTCCATAACCAAGCAAACATCACCACTATCTGAACTAAAGGTGGAACTCTGTTGGGCGAGGATCAGATCTTTTTTTTACTGGTAGAGCGTTGTCTCTTTCCACCAATCTCGGTTGAAATAAATGAGGCACAGACTTTGGCTTCAGTTGTCTCCATGGAAACAGAGACATCAAAGCATTTTGAAAGAGTTTTTACCTCTTAGTTTGTGTCCTATTAAAAACAACCCGTGATGTTCAACTAAACCACCAGCTGTGTTTCCATTATAAAAGTGTTGATATATTTTCTCTGCTAATGTAACCCCCCACACACAATTTCACAATTGTGTTGTTTCTACTAAGTAAGAAATTAAAATTACACATGATTGAGCTTGTTCATGTGATGCATTATTAAAAATAATGGCAGTGACAGATGTAAACAATTTCTGGAAATATCTTCATATTTCATCAATCAGAGGAGACGTCGGTGTCATCAGGCCTCAGAGCGTCAAGCTCCGCCTACTTGGGGGAATTGTAGTCGGTGATTTTACAGAAGAGCGATGGATTCAACGTGTCGGAGTGACACACAACTGTTTATGAACTGTGGTGCTGTCATTCCTCTCACCACTCTGACCAGTGATGCCTTCCAAGAATTCATTCATGGTTTTTATTGATGATGCTTATTTTAAATTTTGCTCAACGTTGATGACAGACATCCAAGTCAACTATCCAAAGTCCAGTACTTTCACCCAGTGCTGCAGTGAACCCTCTTCAGGAACCTTTTACTGGGAGTCTGATGTGACTGGAGGAATAAGATGATGGCTCGTAAATACACACAAATATACACAAATCCAATTTTAATTATGACAAATTACTCAGGCAATAAGAGCTGAGGACTGAAAGCAATGAGTTTGATGGTTTTGCTCTTTGTAGTAATTATCGCCATAAACTGCAGCTGTGTTCTTATATTAATGCAGTTTTCATCGATGAACCAGCACGCTGAACTTCCATTAACATTATAAGCTGGAGCTAAATGATTACTCTGGTATTGGATGGAGTGATGTTTAACATCCCAGTTTGTATTATTATCCAAATGTTTTATTTTTTTTCATCCAATTTTAAATCTAGAGTAGTGCCTCTAGTGGCAGCGTGTTGGAATAGCTCCTGATTGGTTGTTTTTGTAGATATTTGTTCAGAATTCCCCTGGTTGAGGGACTCCTTGGTTGGACAGTTGTTTCTTCAGGTTCTGGGTGAACAGTTATGAGTCGTAGCCATAGTAACAAGGTGTTTTTACAACTGGAAGCATCCAATTAGTATATCAAAAAGTCAAATTAAAAAACCTGAACCACAATCCCAAAATTGTATTAAAGCCAGCAGAGCAACAATAATTACAGTGATTATGATTAAAAAAGAGGTAGGAGTAGTGACATTTAGTTTCCCTTTGGGATAAATAAGGTATTTTTTGGATGGAGTTTTTTTTTCCTCTCCTTACCTGATGATGTTTTTCTTATTCTTCCTATTTCCTCCTGCAAGGGCGGCGCCTGTCGGGTTGTGCAGCCTCAGCCAACTATCCCCTCATACCATACCCCCTGACCCCATCGTGTTGTTGAGTAATGGATGGTCGTAACTCGAACTGCAATTTCGTTGTCTTTCTGACAATGACAAAAAAATTCTTCTGTTTCTGATAATAATCCTATTTCAATGGCTTAGTGGCAGCTTAAAAGTGGGGATTAAATATTCATTTTGCTTTTGGAAACTCTTCATTCTCCTGTAAGAGATCTTCAAAGTAAGGGCTGAAAAGATGATCATATTTTCTACAGAAACGTCTTTTCGTCAGCACATCGCCCTGCCAAACACGAGCTCCCGCTCCCTCCTTCTTGATATTTCTTTTTCTCTAAACCCCGTCCATGAAAAATGGACTTCCTCTTACCACTTAGAGCAAATAAACCATTAGTGTGATTAAATGTCATCTTTATAGGGTATTTGCTTCACTTAGTAAGACAGTTTGGGCCGTTTTACTTTTCTATAACAACATTTAATGTCCATCTAAAACCTTTAATGGATATTAAAGGTTTTAGTGTCCATCTTTTTATTACAATGTTAAAAGTATTTTATGGGTAAGATTTTGCATGGTCCAAGCAATCACTTATTTAGAGAATGATAGTTGGCAAGCTATAGGATTAAATGTATATGCTGCATTCAAATTTTTTTTAAATGATTGCAAAAGCCAATGCAAAGGATGCACTAAACAAACTGGTGCGTCATTTAAGCTCAGGTATAGTATCGTTTGGATTATTACGCTGTTGTTTACTACAATTAAGCAATATTAAAAAAAACTACAACTGCTGAAAAATAAAGCAGTGTGTCGCTCTAAAATGTAGCATCAGGACAAATGTTGCTATACTGAATCGCGTTATTACAATAAACACACAACCAATGTTTTACCAAAAACTACCTTTAAACAAATAAACAAAAAATCATGATGACTCAACAAGGCTGTGTTTCACGGACAGAATGGAAAACTAGTTCAAATCAACACAGAGACATTTAGAACTCGCTACCACTGAACATTAACCAAAACACTGCTTACAGTTTGACGAAGCAACTGAAAATATCAATAAAAATAATCTAGATTTTTAATAAATGTATTGTAGAGACGTTATCCTACATTTATGTGCTTCACATATAGCACATCAGACAAAGTAGACTAGACATTAAATGATAATAATCATTTAATCATTTAATATATAATCATAATAATCATACGGCGCTTTCACACTGCAGGAACGGAACGGGACGGTATGGTACGGGACGGAACGGGTGTGTTCACATTACAACTTGCGTTCCACCCGACCCCAAGCGTTCCACCAGCTGATTGGCTGATATTAGCTGTGTCCGAATTCAGGGTCTGCGTCCTTCGAAGGACCCTGCGAAGGACGGGAAAAACGAAGACCGGAAGAAAAATATCTGTGGGACAGGTCCAGCCTTCACCAACTGGCCCCGCCCCCACCTCAGCGTAACTCATGTTGCCAAGCAACCGTGACAGCGTGAAGCAGAGCAGGAGAAGAATAAAAACCCTAATGGTGCCGAAGTTTGTTTTTCAGTCATTTATTACTGATTTTTTCTATATCATTCTTCACCTTTTATAGTAAAGAT
>CAEGAF010106772.1:0-11406 GCA_903067075.1 Micropoecilia bifurca
TCTCATTTAAACAATCTATTTCTGTGTTTATTTAGTACACGCGGCAGAGAGAGAGAGTGAGACCTCTCTCTCTCTCTCTCTCTCTCTCTCTCTCTCTCTCTCTCTCTCTCTCTCTCTGTTTTTTCTAATTTAGTCAATGTTATAAGTATTTCTTCCTTAACAGCAGCCAGAGGTACAGAAGGATTTTCTCTAAAAAGTGGTGCTGCACATCAAAATTGTTATTTTTTACTTTGAGAACAGCCTAGTGCAAAGTATTATAACACACTCACCTGACTGTGGCAAAAAAACACACACACACACACACACACACACACACATAGCTGATCTTGTTGCCTGTGGCAGGAAGTGGTAAGATAGATAGAAAACATGCACAACAAAACAGGTATCTGTAAACGCACTGACAAAATGTCTTACTTGCTTTAACTGGTCCCAAAGAATATTAAATTGGTAACAAATCCGTGGTTCTCAAACTGTAATTTATGTAACATCATCTAATATACAGGGTTAAATACCAGCAGAGTATTTAAAGAAAACAAAATATGTGCAACAGGTAAGCTGTTGCATATCGTGTGCATAGGATGCCAGAGTACCCAGGTAAAACCCAGACTGACAGAAAGTTCCCAGCTGAGGTTCCTTCCTGCTGCAGGAACTTTAACCTTTTAATCTGCAGAAACAACAAATTTCAGTTGCATTCTGTGGGAACCAGTGGCAATAAGGGGAAGACCCCAGAAAAGGCCTGCATAGATCTAAACTCCCCTGTTTACACACAGGCTTTGTGGGCACAGTGACAGAAAACTGGTTCTGTCCTTAACATGTGGGGAGAACTTAATTGTTTCATTTCTTTGAATGAGTGTTGCTATCAGATGATAACCTCTGTAATAAAAAGAAACAAAGCAAAAGATGACTTTTTTTATCCAGATAGATCAGTGTTTCTCAACCCTGGTCCTCACTGCCCCCATCCAGCATGTTTTAGGTATTTCCCTTCTGCCACACACCTGAATTGTATCTCTGCGTGATTAACAGGCTTCTGCAGTACTTAATGGTCATGCAATCATTTGAATCAGCTGTTCTGGAATAGAGGCACATCTAAAACATGCAGAACAGGGGGGCAGTGAGGGGTTGAGAAACACTGAGAGTATCTATCCAAATCAACCTGGTCATATGTTAAAAACTAACACCGGGCAGTGTTGTATGTCTTCCAGCCATATGGAGCCATTTTATAGCATAATCAAGTAACTATGTTTACTTCAATTACTATAAAAAAGCTGTATATATCAAATATGACTTAAAGGAAATGTGACTTTTTAAATTAACACCTTGAAATTGGGCCTCTGTCTCTACGAATTCCTGTTCTTCCTGAAACTCTGCCTTCAGGAAGTCATCACAACATGGCTCCTCTATTAATCTTTTAACTGCGTTTTTTTTTTGTTTTGTTTTTTTACCAGCGTTGCACTGAGAAGCAGTTTGTATAATGAATTCAGCAGATGACATGTACCGATATCAATGATACAATTTTGAACAATAACCAACAGATGGATGTTTTCAGTTAAAGGTAAGATCTTCCATGCATCTGTTAGGATTTTTGATGAGTATAAATCCAGGTTAGTTTGTCCCGTAGCCTGACACTAAGCTATATGGAGAGAGGCCAATCCCCAGCACGCTTCTACTACGCCAGGGTTGTCCAAAGTCGGTCCTCATGGGTCAGCATCAGGGAGAGAACTAAAACATGCTGGATGCCGGCCCTCGAGGACCGACTTTGGACACCCTTGTACTACACCCTTAAAATAACTCGTCTCAAAATAAAAGGTGTAAACTCTTGTCTCCTACATGTCAGATGGGCATTTCCACAAAGATGAGAATTTAGTGGGTAAATAGAAGCAGGTGGCGAACTTCCTGTGTGGAGTACAGAACATGAATATGAATATGAATAAAATGCCTTTTAAGGATGTTTTCTACTTGTAACGTCAATGCTTTAACATCAGACGGTTACTCCGACCAGAACCGCTTTTTACATGTTCTATTCTCAAGCACAAGTTTTGCACAATAAGAGCAGTTCTTTCATCAGTCATGTCGAGATGTTTTAGAGACTGGAGTTGGTCTTGGCCCGTCTTAGCTTCATCCTCTAATCTTGGTTTATACTGGAGGAAGATGCTATGACAGTTACAGGTTTCTGTAACTTTCACCAAATATCTTAAAAAGTCAAAATTAAGACTTTTTAGGGTTAGGGTAAACTCAATACGTGTCAAGACAGAGACGTATTACAAAAAAAATCGCAAATAAATAAATCACATGGGTTGTCAACAGAAGCAGAACAGAACAGAAGAATGTCAAAGGCAAACATCGTCCAGCCAATTGGACGATGTTCACTTTCCCATAATGCAATGCTTCTCAATTCCAGTCCTCACCGGCCCCCTGCTCCACATGTTTTAGATGTGCCTCTATTCCAGAACAGATGATTCAAATGATTGCATGACCATCCAGCACTGCAGAAACCTGTTAATCATCCACAGATTCAATCCAGGTGTGTTGCTAAAGGGAAACACCTAAAACATGCAGGACAGGGGGGCCTGAGGAAACACTGTAATAATGGAAGTAAAAAAACCTAGCTAGCTTTGCTCTTTCAATTGTATATTAGCAGCCAGTTAGCAGAAGCTGCTACCGTCATAGAACGCAACGACAGTAAAGTTTTGCAAGAAAAAAAAAATATATGCAATATATGAGATTAAATAGTCCTGCAACAACAAAATTTAAAACCTGTGATGCCTGTGATGACACGATTTTATTTGAATTAAGATTTCAGTTTTCATACCACCACTTAAGCAGCTTAGCTTGTGTTTTTAGTTTTTGTTTAGTAACTTTCAGCTCCATCTTGTTGCTTGTTGTAGCTGCGGGCTGAGTCAGGTGCAAATATCCGGCATGTGTGATTGGAAGGATCCCATCTCCGCTCCGTGGAACGCACACAGTCTGATTAACTTCTGCATCCTAATGTATTTCCTCAACAGGCTAAGCTGTCTATTCTACTTGGACTATAAGTACAATAGCACAACTTTATATCAAGCCTTCTCCTTTGGATTTCTTTGTACTTTATGTACTGCAGACTTATTAAAGGTTCCAAAGAAGCCCGACCAATACAGACAACCAAGCAAATAATTCTGTCCTGACCCAAATTTTGGGTTTAGATTTATTTAGCTATAAATCTAAACTCTACATTATCCAATAGGACCTAAAAGTGAAGGGGGCCCAGGAAGAGTCCAGTAGGGTCAGTTGTGTAGAACTGAGACCCAAAGCATCATCTTCATGAGTCTGCCATACAACACTGCTCTCTTCAGTCAGAGGCTTCACTGGATTCACTGTTAAGCTGACTGTTATGGTTCTATGAAGAAAATGACACGAACTGCAGTAACATTTCACTTTTTCACTCCCCTCTGGGATTAATGAGGTACTGTTGAATTTGACCAAGCAGCGTACCAAACCTCACCGACTGTTGCTGCACTGCTCTCTGGAAACGAGGTGCAAATCTAGACAGTTGTTGGATGATCAGCAGTTCCTTTTTGGAAAGCAGAACTAAACTGCAGGTCATCTGACAAACTTCCTTGCTGGAAGATTAAAGCAAATAAAACAGGTGGACCAAAACTTATGTCTGGACTTGACTGGACACAGCTTCTTGGTTTCATGTTAGCTGGTCAGTCCATCAGAGCGTCTCTCGGTTTGGCCCTCTGGTTTCTTCACCATACAGCGTCTTCACATTCCAAGTATTAAATTCCCAATCATCGCATATAAAAAATCTAATTATCAAAATTTTCTCAGCAAGAAATGGACCCGGTTTGTGAGAACAACTGATTGATTGTTCTTGAACCCAAAGGTCTTCAGCTTAGTGTGTGACTATAACAAAGATAGTCCATTCAAACTGAAACACAAGGGGAGAAGCTGAAGATTAAGGTGACCTTTTGAAGGACTGATACGTTTCACATCGTCATCATCATACAGAGTTGTTTGTACTGGTCTGGTTCTAAAACGACTGGAACCTCCGTTGTACAAAAACAACCACCACAAGGTTTCTGGTTTATTCAGCAGACACAAAGTGAAAAGTGAGAGAAAAAAAACAAAAAACAAAGCACACGTTCACATTGTAAAACCCTTTGATTTACCAATGTGTGCTTACTTTCCATCTGTGTGACCAGAGAGAAAGAGAAGGGAAAAAAAACACCAACACTTTCAGAATATGATTGTGTTTATTTTTTAAGAAAGTATTGAAAGGGTTCAACAAAACCAAATCCAACAGCATTCTCAAAAAGAAGCAGATCAAACAAATCTTTAATACAATTAAGAGCTGGAGAACTGGAAGTTCTCTTCTGGTAACAGTGTTGTACCTAAACGCAGAGAATCTAATGACCACATCCTGGACATATGCTGTAGATTCCTAAAACAAGGTTTTCTACGCAACTTCCTCCCACCCACCCACCCACACACACACACACACACACACACGTTTCTCTGATCAGTTTGTGATTATCTTTCTACATTCACTTATAAGAATTAAAAGGAGACAACCGAAAACTATTTACTCAGAAATCAGGTTAGAGGAAAATAAACAAAACAAAA
This sequence comes from Micropoecilia bifurca, assembly GCA_903067075.1. Lineage (NCBI taxonomy): Eukaryota > Metazoa > Chordata > Actinopteri > Cyprinodontiformes > Poeciliidae > Micropoecilia > Micropoecilia bifurca. Next base: position 4,603 of record CAEGAF010106772.1, read on the forward strand.
AAAAGCACCTGAAAATATGCTGATAAGTAATAACACTGAATCCAACTCCAACACAAAGAGACGAACGGTGCTAATGTAACCCAGCTAAACCGGCAGCCACTGTAGGAAACAACCTACTCATTTCCATGACAACCTGGATCATCTGGACACGTTATTTACAGGTTGTGGAACACCTCCTCACGTTGTTAGCTTTGGATTTTTTCCCAAGTCTACCTTAATACATTTAAGTGAAAGCAGCCATGATCATCTGCTACAGCAGAAAATCCACGGAACGCATCCTGGTATTCGAACAGATCAAAATCTAAAAGTTGTGCTCTGCTTTCCGATCTCTTTGGAATCATTAGCTTCAAGCTAATGAAGAATATGTATTGTAATGTATTTTGAATCTCCAAACGTTGTTGGAGATTGAACTATCCTATTAATTGCTACCTCAATTGAAGGAGTTGCCAAGGTTGCGTATATTTTATACATTTTCTCAAACCTCTACAGCCTTCAGACTAGTGGAGCTTTTGGCACATATGAGCCCAGCCAGTTGATTTAGCAGATAGAATTTCTAAAACACTAATTCATTTAGATGTTAATCTAGCTCTATGAAATCCTCACTCTTGATCCCAACACACATGCTCTATTCAGAACGGGAGAGCATCCAAAGTGACACGGATACTTCAAATCTGCTTCATCTCATCCCGTTTGGACTCGAGTTAAATGTGAAGTTTTCAAAGTCCCAACATACGTAGTGAAACCTAACATGTTAAGGTAAATTAATCCTCACCATGAACAAAACATTAAAGGGTTTTCCATCCAACTTTTTGATTTTTCTCCCCTCTTAAAATGAATACATTTCCCACTGCTTTTATTTATGTTGTTCAAATAATAAGAGACTTGCAAACATCCAAACCTTCTTCTTAAAACACTCATTTCAAAAATATCCTTTTCATTAATATATTAAAATAATTAAACTTATTTAAATAATTATTATTTCTGATATAAATCATTGATGTATGTGCAACAATGACCGAGTCCATCAACATACAATGAGTAACAACTGGATGCTCGACTGTTGGCACATGAATATTCAAAGTTTGACTCAAAATGACACAAAGAGACATCATGGAATCTTGACAACCAAAAGACGAAGCTCGATGTGGACGACGTGACAAACGAGGCACAAAATGATCCCCAAAAAACAAACGCATGAATGTTTCACAAGAATGTTAAAGATTCTGATTCACCTTTCAGTTGGTGCTCTGTTAGGTTGAGAGCGCCCCCTGTTAGATTTTAGTAACAACACCTGGAGTGGAATATTTAGAGGATTCAAGTTATGTTTCATTTTCCAATGTTGATTTTTTTTTTTCAAAAATCATTTAAAAACAAGTTGTCCAGTGTTAGCCTTCTCTTTATGGAAGAGGATGAGGGCGAGTCAGAAAAACTGTCAGAATGGTGAGACAGAATTTGAGAAGACAGACTTTTTTTTTTCTTTAGACATCATCAAAGCTATTGTGATTTTACAGCCGACTGTGAATTATTTTGGAGTTTTACAAAAGAAAACATCTAAATAAAATCCGCAGAGCTAAAATCACTCGGTAGCTTAGCGAGTTTAAAGTTTTCTGCTGTTTCACCACCAACCTGAAGCAGCAACAAGCAAACAGTTTTACCTCGTTTCCTCCAACAGTTCAATCAGAGATGTTGCGTAACATAACTGATTTTTGTGCTTAAATTGCCAGTGTTACCCAAACTTTGAGCGTTTAAGTCTGACTGATGGAACCAGGTTAACAAATGTTTACAGAAGAATATATTTGGTTCCGTTCACATCAGACGGTTCAGATATGAAACTAACAGAAACTCTGATAGGACACCGGCTGCTTCAGATCTGATCTGCACCGATTTCTCAATGTGCTTTGGATCCAACAAACACTTCAAATAATACAGTGTAGTTTCTTCTATCAGGTGTGATTGTTCTCATGGGTTCACACATTCACTTATTAATCCAGTTCAGGGATCTGCAACCGTCACAGTCCAGAGTCATTTTTATCCTCAGTACGGATAGAAATGCGAACTTAGAACCTAGATCATTTAAAACAAGACTGCTTCTCATTTTATTAATATCTACTGTAAAAAAGTCATTTTTAAAGAGCCCATTTATAAAAATTGGGGTGAGAAAAAATAAAAAATTCTATGGGATGTTTATGAGCATGAAAAATTATGGTTTTTAAAAGGCACCATTTATTTCCAACATCAGAAAACTAGCAATTTATTTAAAACAAATGCAGAATGATGTTGTTGGATCCATTTTTAGGCACATTTAACTTTTTTTAGACAAATTTTCAAGAGTGTGATGGTGGAGCCGCTCCAGAACCGCAGGTTGCAGAAACCTGGTTTAGTTCAATATTTGTTCAGAATCAACACATTATGTTAGAAACTAACTTTTATTTAAATTAATTTTGATAAACATCTCACTCCAAAAAAACTGTAAATTTTTGCATGAAAACAGTTTTCCATTAATGGAGAACTCATCTTATTTAGGCCTTACAGTTCTGATCAGACCCTGAAATGTCAACCACATGCATGATCTGTTTTACTTCACAATCAAACAAAAAAAGAAAGAAAAAAATCTGGATTCTTCTCACATCTTATAAAATATAGAACAATGGATTAAAATCATCACTAACATCTCCACTGAGAGACAAAACAGATGAAGACACAAATGTAACTTTGGCACCCGGATATGTACCCGAACGAAATGAGTGCAATGAGCTCAACCTGGAAGAAAGAAGGAAAAAGAAAAAGGCACCGCCTCCGTAACATAACAGGTTCATTTCCAAAAACAGTCAGGGACATTTTACACTTACTCCACACACACAGTATTTGAAAAATCAGAATGGAAATTAAACTTAACATCAAGACATGAGTAAAAGTCAGCTGGAGATAATTATTATAATTTCTTTTCTTTTTTAAAGAGCAGTCAGCAATAGAAATGTGAGCGACGTTTGACTAAAAAACATTAAATAAAAAACAATGTTCAGGGAATATTCTAAATTCATTATAAAATTATTTAAAATTGACATTTAATGTTGTGTAAGCTGTCCAGTTCAGAGGATACAAAGTTCACAAAGAACGATCGCCGAGGTAAAAAATTTAAATAAAATAAAAATGGCACCAAGTAATCACATCAAGTTATTTTCCACCAAAGCAGTTCTGGTGCTAAACTGAGAATTACTAAATGCAGTAAATGTCTGATCCTCCATCTCTCAGGCAGCCTGGGTTCTGCATGTCGAGGCATGTCTGCTGCTCATTCAGGCTGACATAGCGAGAGAAAGCAAGACTTTCAGCAGAATGGACTGAATGAATGTACAGGAAAAAAAAATCTGTTTTCATCTTGCTTAGCTTTCCAACTATGCCTGTCTGGGAACAAACTGGATGAGGAAAATGTTGGCAAACCTTTCCTCAGATTTTTTGGAAATCTGAGGTAAGACGCTACATTTTCCAGAATAAACATGGAGGTATACGGAGCACAGAACCTGACATAAATATAGATAAACGTAGAATAAATAAATGGCTTGAAGTAATTTACGTGCCAAATATTACTGGTAGCAAATTAAAACAGTAAGAGCTTTCTCAATTTATTTGATGATACAGTGCAACATAAATTAATATTTGGTTATTTTCAACAGGATTAATTTAACACAACTTATTTAATTTTCCTTTATTTCAAATAATATCAGTCTTCTTTTTAATTTATTACTTTTTTCAATAGTTTGTATTTTACTTCTTTAATGGAAGAGGATTAGATCCACTGAAAAATAAAAAAAATAGTAATTTTGACTATTTTCTTAGAATTTCTAAGAAAAAGATCAGAATTATTTTTCCCAGTCTATATGGTATATTGATTTATTTTCTCTTCTACCATCTCCTCTTTGCATTTTTTCCCCAGAAAACTAACTTTCCTCAAACTCCTCCGATCTTATTGGTGGCTTCGACAGCAAATTGTTGGGCTAAGCTAATTCTTGCTTTGCAAACTTCGTCCAGTTTAGCAGCAGAACCTGTTTTAATGGAAACGCCCTGTTGAAGCACTAGAGCTGGACATGGTCTGACCAGAGGCAGGACACCAGAGACGATAAACTACAGGTGCATCCAGAGTCCAGTATGCAGGAAGACAGAATTCATAACCACCTGAATATTCCTCATTAACCCCCAAAATGGCTTTGAAAAACCAGAGTTTAGTAGTTCTCTCTGTGCAAGTAGAGGAACAAAGAGAAGGATGAATCTTTGGATGTTAATTGTCTGATCTGAGATATCATAGGAAAAAAATAGAAAAAAATATAATTGGGATACTTTTCCACATTTTACAACGACTCCAAAGGAATCCCGACAAACGACGGCTCTAACTCAGACATTCTGACTTTTCTGACTTATTCAAATTCATTTAAATGCACCTTTTCATCTCTTTTTTTCGATGTGAATGTGATGGCACTCCCCAGTTCAGATTTCCATGGGAACGCGCAGAGACATTGAATCGTCTTGAGGAAGCAGACGAAGCCGTTCTCTGGAACTTTATCCAATCAAAGGGTTCAGTCACACAGTCACATTTAGAACCAATTAACGCAGAAAACTAAATAATTCCATTAAGGTAACATATCTTCTCTTTCCACTCTATATTTATACAGACAAACGTACATACATGTATAAAATAATCAGTAAAGATCACATGAAGGAATGGCGACGTGTGAGTTAGTGGGTCTAGTTAATAAAAATAAAAAAGATCACTTTCTCTCTCCCTCTCTCCAGTCTGGTCCAATAACTACGATCCAACCAGAAAGGTTTCTTGTGCTACCCATGAGCCTCGTCTTCTGTGGAGCTCTCCTGGGCTCTGCTGCTACCTGTGGAACCCGACCAATCAGAGGAGAGCTGGGGTGAGGCTTGAGGTCAGAACAGGGAAGGCAGCACCGACACATACAGGGGAGGGACGACCAGAGCGACAGAAGACCAAGATGGAGCCATCTGCTCTGTTTGTTGTCTACTGTTTCTAAGGCGACGGCTCCCCTGCCCCAGGCCGACATATTGGAGGTCATCAGCTTCTTTTTTTTTGGATGAAATAGTTTTTAACTAGGCTGGAGTTTTCAAAGCACTGGAGGAGTTTCTTTCTGCCCAGATTGTAATTGTAATTCAATAATTTAGAGCCAGTATGATATTTAGATAAAAGTATTTCTCCTCATCTCCCAATAATAATGACACCTCATGATTGAGCAGCCATATTCTTTACATAATCATAATTTACATGGAACTGAATTTGAGGCACTTTTACAAGGATTTACCTCATACAGAAAGAAAGCTTGAACTTTTTTCTACAAGTTTAAGAAGTTTTCTTTAAACACGTTGAACCTCCAATATGGACGCCAGAGAGACGTGGCTCATCACCATCTGTGGCCTAATTAAATCATACATTACTGTATCTTTGTTTTGAGGAAACAGAGGCTGAACAGAATGAAGAGCATCTGCAGTAGGACAGGAAAGGGGAAAGTGGTTTAAAGACAGAGCAAAGAACAAGGAGTAGAAAAGCAAAGACACATTTACCTTCCTGCCTCCACAAAGGTCCACATGATTAGAGCACAGACACAACATTCAGAGGGGCTTATGGGTGATATGAGGGGGTAAATGTGTCAGCCTGCAGCAGGACAGGATTGGAGTCTGAGAGTAAGTCAGTGACTGGGGCTAAAGGTTGGATTTACCTCATGCATACAAAGCCCTCTAACAGAAGTTCTCAATGGTATCAAAGAACGAAAAGTTTACAGGAAACTCTGGGCGGGCCAGAGACAAGAGGAGGCACGCAAGGAGGGAAAAGAAAGAGAAAGAGAAAATTAATTCAGTTCAGCTGGAGGGAAAAAAACAGGAAAGCACATTCCTAAAAAAAAAAAGAACAAAAAAACTCAAAACAAAACAAAAAAACACTACGAAGGCATCAGAAAGAGGGGGGGGGAATGTTTGCAGGTGTGGCGAGGCAGCGGACCTGGAGGTCAGACAGAGTTCTGAGCAAAGCTACCTGGTATGGCGTTTCTGCTGTTGAGCAGCTTGGTCTGACTGTTGGGCAGGATCTTGATCTCTGGAGGGTCTGGACTCTGAGCCGCCCGCGACGCCATGAGGGCGTTCAGGTACTGCAGACGGGTCACCTGCAGCACAACGGGACGGCCGCGCGGTTAACGTCACGGACATTACATCACCTGCGGTATCCGTGTGGCGAAGGGGAAATGTTGGTTTGAAGTTCAAATGCAGTCGAAAATAAAAATGTGAAAGAGTGAAAGTACTGAAAAAAGAAAAAAAAAAAGACGACAAAAGAAGACGGCAGAGGAAATAATGATAGGAGGTAAACAGGCGAGGAAGGAGAGAAAACAAAATGGGAAAAGATTAAAGAAGAGAAAGAGAGAAAATTGAAAGATAGAAAGAAAAAGAAAAATGTAACAATTAAACGAAAGGATGAAAGAAGGATAGAAAAAAAAATTTTGTTTCCAAGGAGCTGTAAAAACTTTGAACTTCACAAATGAGTTCAGTCCAGGTTAATAAGAGGGCAGGTGACCCCCAGGTGACCCAGTGGACACGCCCACTCACCCGTATGAGCTGCAGGTCAGTGAGGGCTCGCACTGTGTAGTCGGGACAGTAGTTGGACGGGCTGGTGGCGTCTGCTGACTCGAAGGGATCCCTGGGAGAGTGACGCTGGGTCAACACCGGAGACTGGTGAACTACACACACACACACACACACACACACACACACACACACACACACACACACACACACACACACACACACACA
>CAEGAF010106774.1:0-14510 GCA_903067075.1 Micropoecilia bifurca
ACAACAACAACAATAATAATAATAATAATAATAATAATAATAATAATAATAATAATAATAATAATAATAATAATAATCCATTTAATTTATAATGCCCTTTTCATTAATAAAAATCTCAAAGTTCTACATGGTGCAGCTAAAAACATAAAATCAACAATCAAAAACAAAAAAAAAGACTGTCATTTAAAATTGGAGTAGGCTTGTCTAAAATGGAAAGTGTTCAAACCCATTTTAAAATCGGACAATAATTGTGGGGCTCTCAAATAGTCTGGGAGAGAGTTAGACGAGGAGCAGCCACAGCAAATGATGGATCACCCACAGTCCATAGTCTTGATCGAGGAAGGTGGAGAAGATTGCAGACTTGGGATTTTAACAAGTAGATTTTTTGCACAATTCAGTGTTTTTTATATAGAAATGTCCCTAGCTGGAACATTATATTGTTTTTTTAGTATGCCTGTAAATGTGACGCACAAGTGACATCTGCAACAACGGCAATTGACGAAGAAGCCACACCGATGGTCAATGTATGATTCAAAAATTCAACCTGATTGGATGCTGGGAAATACTATTTGTGTGCTTAGGTTATTCTAAAAGGAGTTGACTAGAATATCATCTTAATGGTAAACATAGCAGCAACAGTCCCTAATGCTAATGTCAGCGTTCACAGTCCACATTTCTAAACAAGGTCCATTAATGATCAGGAATTATTGAAACACTTGAAAGATAAATATATAGAACAGCACTTAGTTCCAATATGATGGTTGAATAACCAGGATAACAACTTCAAAACAAGATGTTTGCTATTGAGCTCATATGTCTGACTTTGTAAATTAAAAATGTTGCTCATTTTGTTGGTTTTGATTAAAATGTGATCAATTATAAATAAGTAATTGCAGATCCTGCAATTTACTTGATTAAAATTTTAAATCAAGTTCCACCACTACTTACTATGTGCTTCCATGAGTTTTTCAAAAATTGTAACGATTTTATTTTAAAATCCTTCTCAGACTGCTAAAGCTGTCATCACACTCTTTACCACCATGTCTTGTATTTTTGGGTTTTACAAAAATGTGTCGCCTCTTTCAAGCATGTCCGTTGGTTTTGGTGGATTTTCTGTGGAGTGTGTATACTGGGATGAAGGGTGTAAAATTGACAGAGATTTACAGTGCGTGATCTTGATTTAAACTGGTTTGTCTAAAATCCATGAAACTACATCTAGTCAGGATCATACTTCTATGACACAGAATCACAAGGTGTGTCAGAGAAAGAACAGAACTGAGGGTCAAAGTGTTCACATGAAAACCAAACCACAATTTTTACTCTTCCAGTTAATTCCTGTTCAGTCTAACACACTTCCACATTTGTCTACAGCTTCCTGGTAACAATGCCAGGTTATGATTAGAGAGGCTGGTCCTGCACAGCCATGCTGTGGGTCAGGAACGGTCCGATGCTCAGAACATTGTGATCTTGTGCAAAGTTGTGGTAAAATGGACACAAATTGTCCTGTCGCAAGTCTGACCTCTATTAGCACACCGATGCAGTAAAGAGTAGATCATCTCTTTGCAGACATGCTAGCTGCATTCCCATTACAAACTTATGCAAAACTTTGTCATAATGTAAAAAAACACACACACACAATTTCTGCACAGTTGCATGTTTCCATTAAACAAAAAAACACAATTGAAATAACATGAATAAGTTTGTTCCAAAAAACATGCTGCGCCCTCATTCTGCTACCACTTCCTGTTGTCGTCTTCTTCATGGTGACAACATCTGGTTGTTGATCTTGAGGCAAAAAGTGTTTCCATAGCAGTTTTGTGAAATGAACCAATTTCAATACCACGCCAAAACGTTTGATCAAATAACTAGATTTTTGAAAATTGCTGTTTTCATTAAGTGCATTATATGGTCAATGGAAATGCAGCTAGTGGTCACCGCTACATGGGCGATGCCTCTGCTATTGAAAAATGCAAGTAGCACGAGGACGACTTTGGACTTTGATTGTCTTGCTCTCCTCACTGTAACAGCGGATTGGTCCACTGAAGGCTGTGGTGATTGGTCTCCATGGTGTCCTCAGTCATTCATTACTCATGAATAGTGATGACTCTCTCTCAAGATTCTGGCTTGTGAAGATACTCCTGGACACCCGGACACACCCATACTGGCTCATTCAGCAGTACTGACATTATCTCTACACACGCCCTGAACCTGCCCAAAGCTTCCAGATTTCACTTTGCATCAGTCAGTCAGTTGATGTCCATGCATCGCTGATGTACTTAACATTGGGAACAGTCTTTCTCGTTTGTACCTCTTTGAACCTCTTGTGCCGTAGGGCAACATCGTCTCATTTCCATAGACTAGAATATGCTCAAGAGTTTTTCTAAGCCAGACCAAAACCTTTGCTCTGTTTCAATCACTTTCTGGTTTGAAGTTGCGAGGCTGTTAAAAACACACAGGCTGTTAACACTCTCTCTTATCTTAGATCTTGTGATGATGCCACCCATAAACCTCTACTTGTCTTATCGCTTCTGAATCACAGCGAGTCCTATTTTTATTATTTCAGGTTTATTTCATGGAAACAGACATAGACACAGTGACACAGACAAACTGAATTAAACAGCGGTTCCATTGCCTGTGTCATGGTGCTTATAGCGAAATCTAATTTGCCACATGTGTTAAGTTGGGCTTTTCTAAACAGTGTATTTAAAAACTATTGGGAAATTTCTTCTATGGAATACATTGTACAATGTAAACAGTAATTATTTTCAAACAGTCAAATATGTGAATGCAAAGCAATGAAGATAACTGTGGAAACAAGGAAGCTCACTGACAAAGAAAATTAACATGCAGAAAAATTGCAACTTTAAATGTAGGAAGTCAAAAAAACTTGCCATTTTGAAGTTTGATCAAAAACTGGACAGCAAATTTGCAAAGGGAAAGAGTTAGAAAACACCTTTTAATACAAACGAACAAAAAAAAATACATTTGCCATAAAATGACATTTTATTCTGGTATTTGAAACGGTCAGAATGTGTGTGGCTCAAGAGATGAGAACATTTTAGATGGACTTCAGGGGGGATGTAATGAGGCTGTCTGAAAAAAGAAACACTGAGACTATAAGATGAAGTCCTGGTTCTGTGGAAGCTTGTTATTTTCACTCCGACAGAGTGAAGTACGGTAGGTAGAGAGGAGTGAGTAGGTTGAAGGCTTCTATCTCAACCCCCAAGAGTCTCCTCTGCTCCACCGAGCCTCTTCAACTGCTCTACCTCCAGAAGAAGAGTGTGAGCATATTTTCTGTTCTCATGGAAACTCAAATGACAATGACAGACACCAAGTGGAGAAAAAGAAGATACAGTGGGCTTTGGACTGAAAATAATTCATACTGTACATTTCAAATCTTTCAAGTTATCTTAATGAGCATTTTGTCCAACGTTACCTGACTCCTTTCACTCAGAGAAATTGAAGAACTGCACGCATTTACAAAAAAAATGCAGCAGCGTATCTCAGACAGTGGAGTTTACGTACCATATCTTAGATTTCAGATCAATGTCTCATCTTCTTTTCTCAACTAAAACTCTTAAGAAAATAGTTTCTAATCAGGGGAGTGAGTCTCAGGGAGAACCACAAGGTTCTGAGCTTGAGCCAATTCTGTTGACTGGAGAAGTGAGCCATGTTTTGCTGCAGGTTTCTTTCTTACGTGTAAATGTAGTGTAAAACACTTTGACTTGACAAGTACAATTTATCATTTACCAAAAGGGGTTTTTCCTTTCCACTGTTGCTACATGCATGCTCAGTATGAGAGATTGCTGTAAAGTCAACAACAAAATGTTGCTACATGTTCATCCAGCAGGTCTTGCTGCAGGTCACCAGCAGTATTTCCATTACAAATGTGTGCAGAACTTTAACATTCACTAATGTCAAAAAAACACATTTTCACAGATGCAGTGTGTTTTCAGTGAATAAGAAATGCAAATGATTAAGTCATCAAAAACATCCTCCAACTGCTTATTGCCGTCTTCTTTTGTGCCAGTGTCAGTATCTGTTTTTTGATCTCGTGATAAGGGACAAAACTGTTTACATTGCTGTTCTGCGAAATAAACCAATTTTGATTCAGACAAAAAAAAGCACACCTCAAACTTGGAACCCAAATGTTCAATCAAAAATTGACTTTTCAGAAATTGGCGTTTCCAATAAGTACGTTTGTTTTCTAAATGTTAAATTGTGCAACATGTTTTGAAACAGAGATTTCTCTTTATTGCTGTTAGTCATGCACTTGTCTACATTTCTATAAATGTTTTAAAACAGAAAGAGCAGCAAAGTCAAGCTTTTCATGGGTTTATTAAAACAATACTCACACACATACTGTGTATGTGTGTGTGTATATTATATGTGTATAATATATATATTATATATGCATATATAATATATCTATATATATATATATATATATGTATATATATATATACATATATATATATATATAGAGAGAGAGAGAGAGCGAGCGCGAGACAGAGAGTTTTTTTCATAATCATAATATTGTTAAAAAAACATTGTTTTTTGAAAAAAATAGCTTTTCACATTTTTATTTGTATTGTATAGACTAATACAAAGTATTACATAACTGTGAAATGGTAACAAAACAATTTGTGGTTTTCAGAGTTTTCTGAACAACTAAAAACAAGTGGGGTATGGAAATGAAACCAGACAGAGCATGAGCACTGTAGAACCGCATTCTGCAGCACTAAACATCTAAACTTCAGACCAGTTTCTGGACCTTTAAAGTGTTTTTTTTTCTTTGGGGTTTTCACTCTTCTTAGTTTAGTGCAGCTTCCCATTAACTTCTGTCCCTTCCCCTGTTGAAGCACCCACCCATTGTCGCAGCATAATACTGCCCCTACTATGTGCTACCATGTGGATGATTTTGTTTGGTTTGAATTCCAGTGTCAAGGTTCCTGCAGTTGTTGGCAGAGATAGATTCTCTAACTTTTTTGGGGGGAATATCAAATGTTTTACATGCTAACTAATCATGTGTCTTGGAACTCTGAAGGATCTCAGTTGAATGTTGGTGTAGCCTGATGTTTCCTCTGTCTAATTTAATGCCTAGCTCTAAACCTCCTACCTCCTTCCCATGATGGATTTGCTGTTTGTTTCAGAGTTGCCTTTAGCTTCTGAATATAGGAAAAAATGTAAACATAAGAAGTCCAACTTTTATGTGGCCGACTCTCTTATCCAACTTCCCTCCAGGTTCGAGAGGCTGAAGACTGTGACCAACATCATTCTGCTGAACCTGGTGGCATCCTCCCTGATCTTCATGAGCAGCCTTCCCTTTCTGGCCGCCTACATGCAGATCTCTGAATGGATTTTTGGCTCAGCTATGTGCAAGATCGTCTTCAGTGCCTACTACATGGGCTTCTACAGCTCAGTTTTCTTTTTAACTCTGCTGACGTTTGACCGACACCTGGCTGTTGTTTATTCGCTGACTGCTGCTCCTGTGAGGAATCGACGTTACGCAGTCATTTCCTGTGTAGTGGTTTGGCTGGTGAGTGGTTTGGCTTGCATTAGGCCAATGCTAATCATGAACACGTTTAGTCACTTTAACCACAAAATATACTGTGAAGAGTATCCCAGTACCCTCCCAAAAATAGATGTAAAGAAGCTGATAACTGCTGGATTTTATATTCAGCTTTTTGTTTTCCTCATCCTCCCTCTGGCTGTTATAATCTACTGTTATGTCAGGATCACAATCACAGTCATATCATCCAAAATAGCTACGAAATTCAAGACAGTCAGACTGATCTTCGTCATCGTACTGATGTTTTTTATCTGCTGGACTCCTTTCAACATAGTAGAGCTCCTCCAAGGTAAATTCACAAGCTGTGAGGGTAAACAGACACTCAGTTACGCTCTTCAAGTTACCCGTACCATGGCGTACTTTTACTTCTGCATCAGTCCAATCTTTTACACATTTGTAGGGAGAAAATTCCAGAACTACTTCAGATATCTTGTGGTTAGTCGTTTTCCAAGCTTGAAGAAGTACATTTCTGTTGCTGAAATCAGCAGACATAACACATCTACTAAAGTGACAGGGATTGAGGTCAGCGAAGGGAGGGGAAGCTGTAGCTTACTAAGACATCTGACAGATAATATGAAAAATCAACATGGGAATGTATAAGAAAAGCATTTGTTAGATGAAAGAAAAAAAAGTTTACTAACCTTTGCTGGAATAACATAGTTTTGTTATAAATTTGCAATTCTAGACCTTCTATGTTGTAGATACTTCTATCAGAGTTGACCCCTCTGCCTTATGCTGCTAATGTAAAACGCAGCCAACTGTGTGCGAGAGCTTACAACAACAACTGGATTGGCCAACTTGCAACAAACAAAATATTCAGAGATTTCACAGATACCTACTGTCCAGGGGTAGCAAACGACTTCAATGGAGCATTGACCGCATAACCCACCCACCTTCCCATGATCCCACCCATATTTACGCCCACATAGTGAGGAACACAATGCCCATGGAGACGCATCTCTCCATGGCCAACTTGGCTAGAAGTAACTAGAGTGAGACTTGACCATGGAGAAAGAGCTTGTCTTTCTGTTGTACAGGTATTACTTACCCTCAGATAGAAAAGGCACGATTTTACTCAGTGCAGCACTGATTCATAATGAAACCTGAATCAGTCCATGTGTGTGGTTGATCACCTGGTACTTCAACTGACCCCCACAGTCCAAAAACCTGGCTGTTGGGTTAACTGGGCCCTAAGGTGTAGCAAAGAAGCCTTTTCTTCCTAAAACATCACTTAAAAATATTTTAGAAGAATGTATTAAAGTCTGAGTAAACCAGACTTTAACTTTATGCCCTTTATACAAAAAATAATCTTAGCATGGAAACAGCAGCACACTATTAAAAGAATACCATAGCATCTTGTTCTGGGTTAACTTTCCTCCAAGGTTGATAAAACATTTTGTAGTTTTAGCCTAAATTTGTCAGAAGATTCTAGTTTCAGCATAACCATGCAATAAGCCATCTGAAGAAGAGTTTCACAAGAAGGAATGTAAAGTTTGTTTTTATGCCTTTCCCTCTGACAGATTTGTCTTTCAGTTGATTTGTTTAGGATAAATTTCACAATACAAGTTGTAGCCTGTTTACATTCTGTGCTTATTAAGGCAACTTGCCAATTATTGAGGAACAACTGCTGACCAACACAAACTGGACTCTATGTAGTCTGAAAAAAACATGTTCCATGTTCATTTTCGGTGCACTCGTTGCAGTTCTACTCCAAACAGTAGGTGTCACCACTGACACAGCACAGGGATTCATTCACAAATCAAAATGTCGCCATTCACCCGAACAAACTGATGACAACCTTTAAAAGCTGATGGCTCAAGAGATGATTTTGAAACTTTCACTTATTGCCTACTGTTCTGATACCAGTAAGAGTTGATGAACGTTAACATCTCGAATGTACATGAATCTGTAAATAGTTTATGACTCTAGTTTCTTTTTCAGTGTTTTGACTAAAATGACTGTAGAGATCTTTTTATTAAACCGATCTTGACTTTAATAACCAGGATCCATTTAGAATGTATATATTTGACTTCTCTGAATTGATTGAGTTGTTGAGTTTTTGTTTCAATTTGCAAACGCTGAGACAACGTGTTGTGAATTGGGACAAAAATAAATAATAATAAAAGAAAAATTAACTAAATCTATAAGTAGTTTATGATTGCAGTTGTAGATCTTTTTTTTGCACAGAATATAGTAACTCAGTACTGCATTAAGTTCAACTGTTGTGGATTATAATGTGTTGTTTATTATTGTTTGTTTTACTTAGCTTATGTTTTTGTGTGTAATAATATGTTGTATTTCCAAAGACCATTATTGTGTTGTCAGTTCCCAACTAGTTTGGATTTTGTACTTAAAGTTAATTGTTTTGTGCTGAAGAATAAAAAAGCTACTCAAAATATTTTGACTGTGTTTACTCTATTTTTTTTTTAAAATCTGACAGATTTGAATGTGAAATGAAAACATTTGTTTCAGTAAAATGTTTTAATTTGAACTCAATTTCTGACATGTAAGAGGAAACTACATGTGTGCAATACTGCATATTTTGGTACTAGTCCGACATCAAGTAAATACAATGTCTGTATAGCGATACAATATTTAAAATGTATCAAAGTTCTGACCGTTCGGCATTTTTGTTGCTTTTCCTTTGAATTATTTATGACAGAATTTAGATTAAGTTTACGTCAACGAAATACAAAACAGATGTAACATTTTCACATGATAAACATAAATAATAGCAAAGAGAAAACTAATTTTGTGTATTGTCTCCTAAGGAAACAAAGTGCAAAATATTATTTGTATCTGTGGTAGAGTGGTAAAAAAAAAAAAAAAAAAAGTAATAAAAATACAGTTTCCAGTACAGAGGAGGGGACAGTGGGGGATCCCACAGTTGACACGCCCCCAATGTCCGCCCATGTTATAAAAAAGCCCCTGAACCAGGAAGAAGCCATCAGTCCAACAGCCAAAAAAAGTCAGGTTGCTGTTTATTGATGTGGTTAGTAAAATGAAATCAAAAAATGTTGGTGAATCATGATTTAACAAAGAATTCCACTTAAAGGTTGGCTTGGGGAGTGTTGTTTAATAAGAAAAATGTTAATTTAATCACCATGTTTTGTATTTGCTTTAATGGCTTTTAAAATCCATTTTATCTGAAACACTTAAGTGTGACAAAAGAAAGATGAAAAAATAAATCTGTAAGGGAGGAAAACGTTGAATTAAATGCATTCAGAGGCCGGACATGTTGATTTATGAAGCAACAACCCAGAGTAGAAACGAGGGAGCAAATTTTGTTTTCTGCTTGTCATCTCTCTGTGTTTCTTCAGGAACTTCAATAAATTGTTTAATTTAAAAAGTGGAACCTTTTGTTTTTCTCCCCAATCCACAGGAAAATGTGACGTTTTCCTGTAGTGTGGTCCTCTGGGCTCCCAATCTCTGTGACAACACCAAACTGCCTTTCTTGTCTGTGCCTCGTTTTTTTCCTCCACCGACACCTGTAAACTTCCCCCCTGTACACAGCTCTGTGTGACAAATTGCTGCCCGGTCTTACATTTACGCCATTCTTTCTTGTGGAGGACAGTGAAAAGAAGGAGGAGAAAAATCTTCTTGTCAGGGACGAATCTGCGCTTCAGTGGAAGCAATACTTTCAGCCTTTTCTTCCTTTTTGCTCAAACATATTGGGAGGGAAAAAGTCAAGGCCAGGCAGAAGTTTAAAGAGTGTGCTGTTATTACTGCAGCTGCTGCTTCACATGAAGATCACTCATAGATTAGACATGTTTTATAAATGGCAGGGTGGAAAGAGGAAGCTGCGTCTTGCACAACAGTTTCAGTAGAAGTGCAGAGGAACCGGGGAAAGAAGAAATGATTTAGAAAGCCATTTGCTGAACAGACTTTTTAAAGTGCCGTACAACAATCCGATATTTTTCCACTGTAAAGGTTTTATTAAAATGTTATTTTCTGTTGGCAAAAAAAAAGGACTCAAACTAAGGTCGGCTGCTGCGCGTGACCCACGTTAACGAACAGCAGCTACAGAAGCAGCACTATGGGAAGTGACTGATATGATTAATGATCTGAGACACACAAACATTCTGTCGTGATCCGTGGTTTTGTGTGTTTATTTTTGAGTTTTCTGTGTAGTCCTGTTCCTTGTCAGTCCCGTCTCTGCGTCTTCCCCGTTGATTGTCTCCCAGCTGTGTCTCGTTCTCTTGATTACCTCGTGTGTATTTAGTCTCCCCTGTTGTCTCTGTTCCTAGTTGGGTCCTCGTCAAACGTATTGTCATTGTCGTGTCTATGTCAGTCAGTCTGCCGGCACAGTTGAACTGTGAAGTCCTGTGTCGGCATTCGCTCTTTGTGTCATGTCAGCTCTCCAGTAGAACTGTAAAGTCCTGGTTTGCTTTAGCTCTTTGTGTCAGTCCTTGTTTGTTCAGTTGCTACCGGCACTAGCTGGGTGCTTCTTCCTGCCGTGCTGCCTGTTCTGGACTGTGAGCCTGTCAATAAATCCTCATCATCATCTTAACCTGGGTCTCAGCGTCTCTCCTCACCACCTACAAACCACCACGGGACACATTCTGGACCTATGTGCAAACTCCAGCTGCGCGGTTCAAACACACACACACACACACACACACACACACACACACACACACACACACACACACACACACACACACACACACATATTCCCTACAGTGGAAAATAACATTTATTTAATGAAGGAATGTCTTAAAGGTTTCAATCATTAAATCATCAGAGTACTTTAATTTTCTGACTTCACTTTCTTCCATAAGGCAAAAAAAGAGAAAGAAAAACACATAAACGTACATCTGAAACCAGATATATATTTTTTATACATTATCAATACTTCTTCCTGTCAAAATTATGCTGAATTCGTCCTACTGTGGGTCAAGTTCTGTTCAATTCAATTTATTTATCCAATTTCATAGGATTACAAATATCATTTACTTTGCTAAATGTGAGAATAGGTGAGGGATTTTTTTTACACTGAAAGCAGAAACTTTACATTTTCTAAGTATTTGGTAATGTTTCCGTTTGAACCATGGGGTTGAACATTAAATATGTCCCTCTTTTCACAATAGTGCACCATACTGAGGGCTAGTTAAAGTATTTGTGGGCCAACAAGATGGTGCCACGCCCTCCCATGGTACCAGCATGGCCCATTTGATCTCATATTCTCATGGTTCATCTTTCTGAATATTTTCAGTCTGTAAGGTGTTCTGTACATGCTGACACAAACCGGGGGGTTGAAGTTAACCCGCCACAGCAGATCACAGGGCAAGAGTGATATTCTGAAGCAATAATGTTGAGAACAGCACGCAACATGACTACTGTATTTTCCGCACTATAAGGTGCATATAAAAACCTTAAATTTCCTCAAAAGCCGACAGTGCGCCTTATAATCCGTGTGCCTTATATATGGACCAATATTGAGCCACAACAGGTCTAGCAACTACGGTAAGCAGCCGCCGACATCATTTTCCCCCGTAGAAGAAGAAGCGCACAGTTCATCCTGGGATAGTTGTCAGAACGCTGGTTTGTTAATAAAGTTTGACTGACCTATCTACCTACCGACCATCTAAACAGGTCATCTGCAGGTCATTTAGCATCACGCTCTCCACGAACATGCTGTGTGCAAATGGAGAAGGGTGACCATTGTCCGGCCACGCCCCAGCCCAGTCGCGGAAGGCTCTCCTCATCGACTGGAGTCGGACTGTTTTGTTGACATTCTTTATGTCAACAAAGTGGCTTTCGACATTGTTAAGAAAATATGTTTAAAATAAGCTAGTTTTAAAGTGTAACATGACTTGATGGAAATAGCCTAATTATAGTTTTAAAATTTATAACTTATTCTGGCCTTTTGACCTTTATTTTACCTGTAGTTAAGGCAGACTAAGATCTGAGACCAAGATCTCTGTCCTTTGCCTTTGTCTGTTTGGGAGACAATTAGGAGGTTCAGCTTTTCACATGTATGTGTGAAAGCCATAAACCAGCAGGAGATCAGGAGAAGTTCTCCTTAGACAATAGGGACAAAATGGCTTTAGAGAAAGGGTCAGAGACAGGTCCTGGTTGGATGAGCAAAGTTACGCCTTATTTGAATAAATTAAAGAAAAGAGGATAAAGCTTTCCACACAGAGTAACAAATCAGATTTTGCTCTTTGCAACTTCTCCAAGAACGTTCTTGCTTTCTGTTTGTCATTTCCATCTTTTGTCTTTTCCTCTTCTCAGGTAAATATATGTGTTTGTGCTCTGAGGTTTCTGATGTTTTGTGATGGGCTTTTCTGGTGATAGTTTGCATCTGTCTTGAATAAATGCTGATTATTGTGATGCTGTTGTCTCTGCATGATCTCAGTCCTTGCACACAGCATTTTTCTGAACCCGGGCATAGAGAGGATATAACGAGTCAAAGGTTTTTAAAGGTTTTGTATTTTCTTCTCTTAATAACATTCATCCGGGGTGCTTCGACTAGGGTTACCAAGGGACCAGCCCCTATACATTTGAAGCCGGGGGCCGGGGGAAGAGAGACAGAGACAGAGACTGCAGCAGCAGCGTGTCAGTTGGTCTGTTACCCAGAAAGCAGTTGGGCACAACACCAACACCGTGAGTGAAACAATGACTGGGGCAGCCTACTATATAAAGTACTGAGGGACCACTTTATTATTACACATCCACATTTGTAGAGTACAGAAAAAAAATCGCATCCTGTATAGGTTTAATACGGGACGGGTGGAAACCTTAACTGTATCGTCTATTCTATGCGCCTTATAATGCAGTGCGCCTTACATATGAATATAGGCCCATTCATTGAAGGTACGTCTTATAGTGCAGACAATATGGTAGTCATATTTTACTCCATCTTGATCTGAAAGCCAATAACTCCCCAAGAACTCAACCCATAAAGGGGATTTTTGAAGCTGCTGATCATTGTACAGCTGAAACCAAAGAGGGCGTATTGCTAAACCGTTTGTTGAACTTTCGACTTCTGCTATTTTGTGTGGATTTTTCCCCCACTCACGTACGTTTTCTAGCTAAAATGATAATATAAACATCAGTGGAACTAGACAAACTGTGGATGTTATGATTCTTCTTTTTAATTATTCTTTTTAATTTTTTTTTTATTATTGTCTTGAATGTTATATTTCCAAATAGAATATTTGAATAATGTGTCTGACAGAGCCAGTTATCTATCATCATGTTACTGTCAGGTAAGGTGTTTTAAGAAGTGAAGGCGAACTAAAAGATGAACAGCAGCGTGGCATCCTGCAGTTTATTTACTGATGTTTTAGACACGAGTAGGCAAAAGACATGACTCAAACTTAATTACTACAGGAAACAGGTGAGGGGAATAACCGACCAGGAGACAGCGGTGGAAAACATGAGCTAAATTAACAGAGGAGACATACCTGGAGAACCAATAACCTAGATCCATACAGACAAGAAATAAAAAATGACATCCGACAGAAAACTAAACCTATTAAACATAAAAAACCCACAACAAATCCCCAAAACCCTGACATCATGACAGTTACCCAGTTGACCAAAGGAAAAAAAATCGTATAACTAGAAGTTATATTTATAAGTATTTCTTCATTTAGTCCACTAACTGATAACCATACAGTGCATCACACTACCACCACCATGTGGCAGCATGATATTCATTTCTTGTAACACTGTTAGGTCTAAACCAGATGTAGCAACATGCATAAAAAATTCTGACTTTTGTCCTGTCAGTCGTCAGCATGCAGACCAGAGAAGCAGATGTTGGTTCTTAATTCAGAGTCTGTCAGTAATCAGGCTTGGGTTTTGGCCTGAAACTGAACTCAACTTTACAAAAAAATTAAAATAGAAAATGCTGTTAATTTATGATTTATTAACTTTAATAAATCATAAATTAACAGCATTGCCATTTCATAGTCAGATATATTATCATCATTATTAATCAATTAAATGACTAATTTCAAACCTCTGTATCTGTATTTACTCAGATTATCTTTCCCTGAAACTGGGGCTGCAGACCCAACGGTTCCTGTTGTGGCTCCCTCTCCAGGGATGACCTCAGGCTGGGGCTGCATAAGAAAGGGAACCACACCGGCTGCCGGCCAAGTCTGTGCGCACACAGCTGCTGTGGCTGCTGTGGCTTTGCTAAAAGCTAAAAAGACAAAGTCATCTTTTCCTTCGAGTATCCATGAAGTTAACACTTATTTCATGAAATATAATTTACCAATTTTATTTTTTTTTGAATGAATATTGTACCTTTAAAAAAATAATTGCTTTATTTTAATTTCTTATATTATGTACAAAAAGGTACAAAGATGTTATTTTTTCTTTTTTTTTTAAAAGGACAGTATGTCAAGTCTACTTTTTTGAATTTTACATCCTGTTGTAACGTTATTCCATCATTAAAAACATTCCTGGAGTATTGCTTTGATTCTTTCATGGATGTTTGAGAAATCCTTTATAAATCAATCAACATTATTTCTATAGCATATTTCAAAACCAGCTTTACATTAAAACAGAAATATGTAAGAAACATACAAACAGCTAATCTCCATGGCAACCATTCAGCAGTGCAAAATGCCTATGTGAACCTCCTCTTAGTTGCAGTTTCCGAGATTTCACCTCACATACCAGCCCACCTCCATAACTCCCCCAATCAGCTCCTTCAGACTAGAAAGCAGCAATTAGCAAACACCTGATGGAACTTTTCATCAATGTAGGAACTACTTCTCAGTGAAACGCTGGTTTAAAAAAATAAATACAGTTTTAAAAAGTGTCTAATATGGTTTAATAGAGGAACCATGTGTGATGATATTTTGATGACTCTTGAAGGCGGAGTTTCAGAAAGAGCAGGAGCTTCTTAAAGAGACAGAGGCCCAATTTCAAGGTGTTAAATTATCAATTCTAATCTCCATTCCTTCATTCTATATAT
>CAEGAF010106785.1:0-17475 GCA_903067075.1 Micropoecilia bifurca
TATATATATATATATATATATATAAAATTTTTTATTTTTTCCACATCTTATAAGATTGTCATATGTGGTGTAAAGTTTAGTAAAGGCCGTTTAGTAAAGGCCAGTTTGGTTCTAACACAAATGGTGCTAAGGGTGAGTCTCTCCTTCGGTTCTCTGAAAAGATTATAAACTATCTGACAGAATAAATCAGCCATTAGCATTAATTTGGTTCTTAGGGAATGCACGTTTAGTTTTGGTTTGCTGGCTTTAGTTTTGATCAGTCTTTTTGATTTTTTTTAAAAATAGTGTAGACTGAAATAACCTGTAATATAATATTCCTCTCTGTCTCACTCACCTGAGAGAAATGTAACACCAAACCTTAAATCACATCCATTTTTCCCCACACTGCTGCTGGTTAATGGATATTTCTTTACTTTGAGTATAGAGCAAAACAAAATGTAAGCAGGTATTATACATACTTTTCATTATTACTTTATCCACAAGTATTCAGCTGCAAACATCTAATGTTTCCAGTTGAATACTAGGAATATGTAATAGATTTATTATTATGTATTATTCATAAATATTATCAAGTCTACCTCTTCAGGAAATCATTTATCGTTTATTTAACTAGTGGAGAGCAAAAGATAAACCTAATTGTTGAACAAATATCTCTATGGTTTTGTATGTAATTTCCTTGATTAAATGTTCACTGTACAAAAATGCTTAGTTTCTTAAATGAGAATGTATAAAGTATAAAATGACTAAAAATAAATTGCAGGTTGCAGATCTTATGTTCTCATGTTCAACAGATTAGAGCATTACATTTTTTTTACACTGATTTTATCTTGTGTCCCTCTTTTGACCTACACTCTCAAAATCCACTGTAGTGTACTTATATATAAAATAAGCAACTTTTAGAGGCATATTGGTGTATAAAGATAAAACACTTGCTGCTGTATGTCTTTCGAAGTCTTGCTTAAACTAGCGAAACTGGTCAAATTCAGCGCAACCTGCATCAGCCTTGCTCTTTCATAAGATGTTTTACTTTTACCTGACTGAATTTGATCATTAGAAATGCAAGAACATACTAATCTTTTTGTGATGTCTTTTTTTCTTCATAGTTGTTCTAAGGATAACAAAGCTTTACTGCGCTTATGTAGTACTTAAAATTCAACACATACAGTTTTCAGAATACATTAAAAACAGAAGCCACACACCCACGTACGGATGTGCACACTCATCACACATGCCAGTCGTTAGTAACTCTTGTTTATCAAAAACATTTGCGAGAGTACATCCATAAAGGATGTAGCAATGATTGCTGAAATTGATTTTCCTCTCCAATTTGCCAGAGGCAACAATAGTGCCAATAAGTGCAAAACAATTTTGTCACAAAGAACAGTTTATTTATTTGAAATTTTGGCCCCTGCAGTCAGAGTTCAGTGTTTTTGGGAGAAAACGTGTCATTCTAACTCTTTCCATGCATCCGTAGACACTGTAAAATATATTTTTAAATACAATGAAAGCAAGCTTTTTGACGGTCAAACTGCCAGTCCTATTAAATGCATGAGTAAGCTTCCTGTGACTTTGCTGTCCAGCTTAAAAGTTTGACCACTGCCATTAACATTTGCCCCCGCTGAAAGTTATTAGACCTTTTATTGCCTCACATCCCTGTTCCCATTTGTCTAAGTGTGGAATGGGAAGCATGACAGCCAATTCGCTCTAATACGCAGCCAATAAAAGTGGGAACAACAGAAGTGTTTTATTTTTTCACCTCAACATCTGGCAGCACGTCTAAATTTGGTGCAACTGCTCCATTTTCCTTTGTGTGTCTGGACTTAGGCATGACTGATCCTCTTCACGGTAGACCTCATACAATAGGACTTGCTGAAAGCATCAGACGCCAGAGACTACTGACAGGGATTTTCTCCAATGTTTTATAGGCGCACAAAGTAGTGCTGATGTCGAATTCCATCTTTCATGTTTCATTGCCTATGAAGCATCTGCAGGATTCTACCTGAGCTGTTTGTCACACCAGTTTGCCAGATTAACCTACAAAGAAAATGTCATCGTTTTAAGGATGTTTGATGCATGATTTTTAAAGACCACTCATGATATGAAAGAAACGTTTTTCTTCAAAGGGAGTCGAGTAGTTTTTTTTTTTTTCTTTTATGAAACACGATTAAACCTGAGGATTACTGCGGACAAATCAGGATGAAAACAAAACCAAAAAAACCACTAATCTCATCTGTGCTGATACAGAGGAAAGCATCTCCAAAATGTCATTTTAAGTTTGAACAGAAAATAGTAAAGTTGATCTTTTTTTATTAATATCAAGCTTTTAAAAATGTCCCTGTTGTCCTTAATTAGTCCAGCCAACTTATTCCATGCCACTCTCATTCTTTCTCTGACGAAACTCTTTGAGCATTTGAAATTATTTAATTCTCCTTGTAGCTGATGTAATTCAGCTAATTTTAACATCCCCTGTCAACAATGATACAACATGACAAGAGGAATTCATTGAACCAAACTGTTTTGCAAGATTTCCGTGCACATTAGCATATTGTTGAGATTCATCTCCCTTCTCATTTGTTTGTTTGTTTGTTTGTTTGACCGGCCTCCCACATGTCGAGCACAGCAGTTTTCTGCCTACACAAGAGTTTGTTCAGAAACCATGGAATATGTTTGTGCTTAGAGGTTTGAAATATCTCTTAAAATTGAAGTAAACCAGACTGCAACAGAAGAAAAGTGGTGCTTACAATCTTAATATATGCTATGCAAAAATATAAAACAGTGTTAATCTTTTATTACAGATGTAACAGCATAACAGCCATTAGGTATGTGTCTTTAGGTTTGGTTAATTGACGGTTTCTCCAGAAGCTTGGGTTTACTCTTGTTTTGATAATGTTATAATTCTAAGTCAGATCCGGCTTAGAAATGCTTGTACAGATATCGGTATTATAAGTTGTACTTGAACACTCAGATATGCAGCGGAGATCTTTTTTTATTATTCTTTGTCCAATTCAGCTGGCAGCTTATGGTTTTTCTTGCATTTATTATGCAAATAAAGGATGTTTTTTAAGGTCTTTTTTTATCCTGTCTTATAAGTGGCTGATAATTTTTTTTTTAAAAACATGCTGCGCATTCAATTCAATTCAAAAATATGATATCTATACCAAAGGGAAATTAAATGTTGTCGGATCTCATATCCAGTTATCTTTCAAGAGTCGTTGTGGATTGTGATTCTGTGGGCAGAAATGATCCCCAGTAGCAGTCAGTCTTGGAAAATATCTGAAGACGCCTCACTGAAGACTTCTGCTGTGTAGCAGTCACATGACTGTCATGACATGCTATCACTCAATTCCCGGATAGCAGAGACCATATTATTTTACAGTAACATGTCCAGGGTGACACAATCAGTTACTGGCAAACAGTCCTTTTATCTAATTTTCTTTTGCCACTCCTTTTTAAATCTCTCTGGCTGTGTGCTTAGAAAGCCTGGCAGAGAGACTCTGGCCATTATGATCGATGGAGGAGATGGTCTTAGATCAGGAATGATTTGTGCTTCAGAGATGTTTATCAGCTGCTCCCAGTTGTAAAAACAATGTCTTGTCACCAAAGTTGCGCATCGCAACAGGTTTTAAAGAAAGAAAATGTACTAGCAGCATTTTTCCACTTGCACAGCATCTAAAGCCATAGGGAATAATTGTCTAAAAGACCAATGCATCAACCAAGAAAAAAAAAAAAGAATCATGAGCCAAAGTCTACAAAAGGGACAAATCCAAACAAACATACCAGAGATACTTCAAGTTGCTCCCACCATAAGTAGCACGATTCTAGAAAAAAACATTGGTTCAAATGCATAAAAATAAAGGGCCAGCTGTACCTGATTGCAGCAAACACAGCTGTTGGGAAAATCCTCTCTCATATAAGAGGATTCCTCCTCTTCTCAGCTAATTGGATGCAGCAGGTTGCCAGGTGGACATCAGCTGATTTTTTTCTCAAGTACCAGAGATACAGTCACCTCAAGGTACCGTAGTTCCAGGTGAGTTATTCAGTTAAGTGCAGAGTAAGCAGTATACTGTGGATGTCGAAGGATGCGTACGGCCACATAAAGTTTTGGTTCAACCCACCTTACCGGCCATGAAAATCCTAATGTTCTAAAAAAAGCAGAGTTAATTGAGATCTGGGAGTTCTCCCGGTTTCATTTTAATGTCATTCTTTTAAAGTACCACATAAATATTCAGAATGTGTTCAGGTATAAAACAACTTTGTATTTGCTCAGGATCTGTGCGTACTGAATCATCAGTGCTGTACCAGATATTGTTGATTGATGGCCAATAACCAATTTGTCATTAATCCATTGTAACGTTAAAATAACGTAATTTCTCTACTTTGTGAATTGTCCCTGTCTTTCCTAGTGACTTTTTTTTTATGTCACTAAGCGCAAACTTCATTAAGTGAGCAAACTTTGAGGTGGTCTTAGAAAATTACTTTTCTAACCCAAAACCTCACCTGGGCAAACAACGGAAAATTAGTCACACTCAAAGTGCAGACATCTTATACTCGCTTTATATTAAGTATGCTTTCAGTCTTTACAATAGATTTTGTACTATGAAGGACAAACAGCATGTAATGCCAACCAAAGGAAGCAGAAGTGAAATGCAGTTGAGAGCAAAGGTGTCGTCACGGATTATACATAATAACTGAAATTTTATCAGACTTTTCAGCGATATGGAAAACTAATACAAAGGCGCCCTAGAGTGCACAAGTTATTGGTGTTTAAAAGCATAAATTGAAGGAAATAATTTGAGAAGCTAAAATAAGGAGGCGTATGGACTGGAAAATTAAAGAGAGGAGGTGTGGGACAAGGAAGACCAAAGCAAAGAATAGTAATTTCAGAAGCAATATCATATCTGTGACTGACAATGATAGTGTATTTTCATTACATAATGAGAGAGAGGACAACTGCTGCACTCTTTAGCACGTATAATATTTTGTTTCAAAAAGCTGTTTTATTACACCTGTCATTTTGATATCTGCTTTATGTGTATTTCAATATGTCTCTTGTCCTTGCTTATTTTACTTTTATATTGTATTTTATTAAGAGTAAAAATGTTTATACAGCGGCAATAGTCTTAAAGATAATGACAAAACTTCAAACAAAGGGAACATATTTCAACAGTGACTAAACATCTTAACTTCTCTTTGCTTTATGTGGCAGGAAATGTACAAACTCAACGTGCAGATTAAAATGTTAAGTAATTTAATTTCAACCAAGTTGTTTATTTCTTAGGGGAAATGAGACAGGCATACCTCAAAAGAAAAATTAACAATGTAAAAGGATTATTTCAAGGGATTATTAACAAAGTGATTTATCTGTTCCAATTTACATTGTATTAAAAATGACGTGAAATAAATAGGAGCACTTTATTGGCATTTCAGCAATCACACCCTTCTGGCATGTTGCTGATCAGCTTTTTGCTTTTTTCACTGGTATTTTTGACAATTAACATTGGGCGATGAGCTCCAGCTCTGAGGTTGGAAGGTCCCACTTGTTGTCAACAAATTCTTTAGCTTCATCCACAGATTATTTAATCAGAAAGTCAGGATTCTGGCTCTGCCTCTCCAAAATGTTAATATTATTTCTAGTCAGAAAAAAAACACACTAGTGAAATGAAAATGTTATCTTCCTCAATTCATCGGCCACACCCAGAACACAAAAGTAATCGTCTTGATAATCCCGGAGACTGACTAATTTAAACGCAATATTTCAGAGAAAAGGAACATAATACTTAAAGTAAAACATGATGTAAAACAGTAAACCAGTTAGTGAGATGATCCATAATATGATATACATTAAGTATAATAAATAAAACTAAAACTGTTTCCAGGTAATCTACAGTACTACAAGTCACACTACTTTGGAGCCACATAACAGCCAACGCCTTCTTATATCACCCAGTGGGCTTCTGGATGTCTTCTTTAGAAATGAGCTGAGCTTAAGAGTAGAAACCATGGTTACACTGTGGTTTGGGACATCAATTTTCACCGTTTTGTTGGAGATCAACCACTGGTTTAGAAATGTCTGTCTTTCACAGTTTATTTCTTCTTCATACAAAATATAGGGCTTTTTAAGTTCATATCAGTTAAAGGACCGTGACTGACAGTTTTATAAAATAGAAAATCTCTTGCCAGCCATGAAATTGGCTTGTAGTGACATAGGAGTACATTTCTGTTTAGGCTGGTTTCAACACACCAGAGACAGTATAGCATCTCTCTGTGACAGAGATGCTATCCCTTTAATGGGAGACTTTCTTTTTGCACATTTTAAATTATAGTTCTTTTATTTATTTGTTTTTTCTTTGTCTGTTCATATATTCCTTTGATTTTTTTATATAGTCATTAAGTTCTAGCTTGTATTCTTTCCAGAGATCATATCTATAATGGTGACCTAAACCAAAAATGAAAAAAAAAAAAATGTGTTCAAGCTCTACTTTTTCAAAGATAAAAATAAGAATACGGTTGTTGTATGCATTTGTATTCAGTCTCCCTAAATCAGGACTTTCACGCCCGTCTTTACTTGTATGTCTAAGGTTGCTATTTCGCTGTAAGGTCAACTACAGTTCAAGTCGTATTTCTCAAGCCTTTTACAGCATCTTTTTTTTTTCCTCCAGCATTGGTTTTTATTTATTCAGTAATTCTGTCCAGTTTCCCTGTTTCTGCCAAAGAACAGCCTCCCAAGAGCAAGATATTGACACCACTATGCCTTATGGTGGGGATGGCGTTTGGTCAATGTGTTATGAAGTGTTCATCTTCTGTCACTTTTGGTCTTATTTGACAAGAGTGCCTTCTTCTGCATGTTGCTGAGTCCCTTATGAATGACTCTGCAAACAGGACTTCTAACACATTTGTTTTTACAACTACTTTCTTCCAACCAAACCTCTATAAAGGCAAATTTGTGGACAGATCCCCCAACCTGAGCTGTGGATGTCTGCACAATCTAGAGAGTCATTCTGCTACTTTGATTAAAACTCTCCGTACCGTTTCTGTCATTTTACCATCATATTCTGTACATTACAATACCGTTTAAAGGTTCATTAATTTCTGTAGATAAATTACACAGTGACTGAGGTTTTCTGGCACTTAGATGTTACTTATGATTTTTGTTCTTACAGCTAATAGTAACACAACATTTGAGATAAGACTTTTATATCCAGGGAAACGTATAATTTTTAATACTGGAGCTACAAGGATGTAAATAATGTAAAATAAAAACAGAATATAAAACTGTTGTTCACAATAACAAAGGCGCAAAACCCTAGAGATAGAAAGATTTTTTTCAGCAAAATGATGACTTTAGACTACAGCTACAACCACATGACAATACAGTCTCATTGAAACATTAAATCACTTATTTACATAAACCTGTGCTGTGCAGCTGTTGCTGCAGTTGCTTGCAGATTTAGTAATTTTGTGGGAGTTACAGCATCTGACATAGCTGATGACATAAACAAAATGAATAACCTATCAATCCCCAAGCACAGTGTCAGTGCTGCAACATGGTCATTTTCTTGCCAACAGACTTCTTGTTGCCAAAGCTAGCAGCTGTTTACCAATGATGACAGTAAATAGGAGTAAGAACAAGCCTATAATTGCAATAATTCATACCTACACATTTAAGATCTATATAGTTAATGTATTAGGCCAGGCCAGCTAGGGAATTTGCTGCAAAGTGAAGCCTTTTTTTTATTATTTTAAGTTTATGTACAAATGTTATCTGAAACTTAATTTAATACAGTCACAATTTTCTCATTAAACCATTTTCTACTGCACTATGTATTCATTTAGAAGTGCAACAGTTTGCTGTCATGTTCATCATTTACATCTTATTGAAAAAAGTATCTCCTCTTGACCTTTTCCCATTTTGCCAGATTCAAACAAAAAACTTAAAATGTATTTAATTGGATTTTAAGAAGTAGACCGAGACAAACATGATGGCGAAGTGGAAGAATACAGTTTTTTCCCCCACTTGCTTAAGCCTACTTTTGGAAACAAGGCCTGGTTTTTCATAACACTTCAGACAATTAGCACAACACTGCAGATTATTAGCAAAATGGAAGATTTCAGTCAATACCACGATTTCTTACAAAAACCTTATTTTCTTATCAAAACCTCCGAAACATCCATCACATGATTTGACTCTGATTCAGTTCAACACTCCCATGTTTATCTTAAAGCATCTTTACACACATCTTTATACACAGAAAGTGTAAAAATAATTTCACCATCCCCACATTACAGTGGATTTATTTGCCTCACAGTTTACTGTAATGGCCCAAGTCCAGAAAAGTGTATGACAATAAGATCCACATGTATCCACCTAGTTGGCCACAGGGCCTTGACAACTTTCCAGGAAATGTTTTCATTAGCAAGGCAAAGTCCCTTTGGTTTGCAGCAGTCTGTAATGTTGTATAGTCTGTTAAAAAAAATGTAAGAATGAGGTCAGTGTTGTAAGGACCACAGTTGGCATGATAATGGAGGACTCCTTTCTGTGTTATATATGTAGAAAGGGGGTATTGTTACTGAGGCTTTTTCGCCCTGACACAGTGACAGTAGCCCTGTGGCCAATGATATTCCTTCATTAAACCATGTTTATTTTCTTTAAGTTATGTTATACTGTCTACTGACCTGATTTGTGTGTCTCTAGCTATTTAAATGTGTATGTGCACACATTGTGGCAGTGTTTTAACAATTGGATCATATTGCATTGAAAGTAACATTATGATTGATTTCAATGTCAAAGCTAAATAAGTGTGTTTACTATTTTGCAGGGATTTTGATCCTTTACTGTTCGACTGTCTTATGATTTGTCTCAGCAGTCATACAAAACTGCAATTATTCAGTGTATTTAAAACTTTTAACAAATAATAACCTTAACTCTACTAGAAAATATTTAACAAATCAGTCTTTGCCATAGATTCTCAATTGGATTTGACTGTATGTATTGGATTTTTCACCTGCTGGAAAGGCAACATCAGCCTCAGTTTTAAGTCTGTTACAGTTCTGGTTTTCTTCCAGTGACACTGTCTTTGTCATCATCTATTTTCTATTCTTTTTTGAACAAAGGCATTCTCATACCGGCATTCTCATAAAGGCTCCCATGTCATTTACACATTAAACAAAAAGTATCAGATACTTGTGATGTAGAAGGGAAATTATTTTTTTGTTGTTGTGCAAACATAAAAAAGTGGGATGCCTGTATATATTTAGCCATCTTTACTCTGACGCTGAAATGAAAAATCTGTGCAACCAGTTGTTCTCATACATCACCTAATTTCTTCTACTTCCTGGTTATACTCTAATTTGTATCTGTTTAATTAGTAATGTGTAATTTATTCTTAGTTTATATTCTGTTGATCTCTGTGGCATTATCATGCAATAAGTGCTCTATGCACTCAAAATAAGTGTATGTGCATTTCCTAAAGGTTGTTTCGCCTCATGTAAAACAAAAAAGTTTGAATTTCTAACATTTTTGAACACAGGAGAAACTCTCTTGATCCAAAATGATATTTTTCTTATTATACTGAGTTTGTTGAAAATAGATCCTTGACTATCAATTGTGTTATGCCAGACAATCAAATGCTATTTCAAGGCATTGCTTCACTCTGATTTCTACTGTTGCAGTAAAAGAGTAACACAGAAACTGAGACTTGTTTTACAGGGCTGAACAAAGGAATTATAAATTTGATTTGGGTATTCTTTTCTTAATTTATCATTTGCTTTTCAGAGTTCAGCCACCCTTGTTTTAATTGTAGCACATGCTCATGCATGCAAAAAACACATTCATTAAGGTAAAACCAAATGAATCATCTGACCCAGATTTCTTCTCTCCTCCTTTGCCCACAGCCGTCGCCCTGTGAATGGTGCCGCTGCGAACCAAATAACGAGGTGCACTGTGTGGTGTCCGACTGCGCTGTCCCAGAGTGTGTCAACCCTGTTTATGAGCCGGAGCAGTGCTGTCCCATCTGTAAACACGGTAAACATTCATCTTGGCATTCTCAGGAAATCGGCGCGCATTAGATTTCTTTTAGAGTTATTAGGTTTTCCTTAAACCGGTGAGAGCAAGTTTATCTACAGCGTCACCAGATGTTTTTATGCCCTTAGAAGATGAGGACGTAACTGATGTTTTATGTATTAAAATTATTACCTTTGGCCCTCAAGACACTAATGAGCAGTACTAGTTTTAATTATAAATGACACACTAAGCAGAGTAAACATTAGCCCATTGATTAAAGGCGATGGTACGAAGGACTAATGGGTCCTTGGAGGGCTTTTTATCTGCAGGCGCCCAGGCGCCCTTGTCACATACAGCCAATCTCTAAATTAGAATTATAGGATTCCAATGGTTCATTGACTATTTGCAAAGCGAGGTGGGTGGCTTCCCTTAGCAAGTTCCAATTCCTGAGGGACAGATGGAACTTTATGACTAAAGTCAAACTGTTGGAAACATCGCACGCAAAGGGCACTTTGGGTAATATCAAATTCATAGCCTGAACACGATGCTGCATTCATAAAGCGAATGCGTTTGGAACTAAAACACATACAGGTGCATTTGGAAACCGATGCTTCCGTAGCAGTTGACCTGCATTTCGTCAAGACAGCCCACGTTTCCTTTTACACTAAGTATTTTGTTTATGTCCATTGTGTGTAGTGATAATCCAACACATCTTTTCTCACACAAAAAACACCTACAGTAACAAGGCTGCCGAAGCTGCTTGAGGAGATCTAATTCAGCCTGACAGGACACAATGACACCCTTGGCATTTCAGAGAGGGCCTGCTGTTTGCAGGTGCCCCAAGGGTGTTTGGTCAGACTCTGGGATACACATAAATCTCAATACAAGTGGAAGGCTTGGGGATGTGAAGAGAGGACAAAGAGGGGGTGATGTTTAGCTCTCACTTCTGGGCAGAGAACAAACAAGTGGGATGAAGACATGCTTGAGTCAAACCACCTGTCAGGGTGAGGCATGCATTTTTCTAAATAATTGCACTGTTGTGCAAAAGAGCTCAGTAGGCACTTTTTTTATTTATTAAACTATTTATTTGGCAGAGTGGAGCAAGATGTTTTGTTGTTCTGAGCAATATGTATGGATCCTTTACTATGGAAGATTTTTACCTTCTAGTTTGAAGCCAGAGTCTGAAATTTAATTGTTAAAGTATTTTTCAATTAAATGTTTGCTTGGCAGAATGCTGCACTTGGCTTTGTGGCTTTTGAAGAGGCAAGAGCAGCACAGGATTCTGACAATACAATCATCTGTAACTATACATGGACAAGAATAGAAATTTATGTGTAATGCTCCTTTAGTTTCCACACTATAACTGTCCACTTTTTTTTTTTTTTTTTTTGCAAAGGTTAATATTTCAAAACATATACTTTGTTCTTTTTGTAAGTTATGGAAAAGTTTTGGGCTGTTTTTTTAGCCAGTTGACTAGCATTGCTTCAAATAACCATAGAAAAGACTGGTCTCATTTGCGCTATTTTCTTGGTACTCTTTATTGTACAATTTTTACTGTTAATTATTTTTTAATTACCTTTTTAGAAGCCTGTAGATAAACATTCCGACTTGGGTTCTTTAAAGAAAAGAAACAAAAATTGTGTCAATAGTTTAACCCATTGATTTGACGATTAGATAAGTGGGTCCAAGAATCATCCTTGTGGGACTCCGCTAGTAATGATGATCCTGGCCGATTAGAAACAACTAGTTTAAGAAAAAAAAATGCTTCCCGTCATATTTCAGTGAGACAGAAATAATAAATAGTGTTATAAAACAACAGCGTATGCTTTAAAACATTTATTTAATCACTTACATCAGTATCATGCTGTGAAGATAATGTTGAAATCAGCCCAATGCAGTAAGGTCAAACCATGGGTTTTTTTAGTCATGAATGTTACCATACATCAAAATCTTTATTACAACATTTTTTATGGATATGTCGGTTAATGTGGCAGTGCTTGGCAGCCTCACAGAACTCACTTGCATATTTTTATATTGTAGTTCAGTGAACAAACTTGGCTTTTAATGATTAAAACTTATACTGGAATGTTGGCATGGCACCAATTGCTCCATTGTTGGTGTTGTGTGTGTGGGGGGGGAGGGGGTGGGGGGCAGCCATCACAGAAAAGCTCTTAGTGTTGTGAGGCAATGGAGAAGAAAACTATATTCAAGCTAGACACCAGAGGTGACACCGGTCAAAGATAACAATCCGTAAAACTATGAGAACAGAATTTGCTAACAGAACAGGCTATGCAATGCAAAAGATATAAAAAAAAAAAATGTGTAAAAACCAGGAACTTTATTTACCCTCAGCGAGTAAAGGACAGATCGAGGGCAGGTGTGACAGTTAGCAAATTGGAACAAATTAGGTGTGAAGGGGGAGCAAAAAGCAAGAGCAACATGAAAGAAAAACAGGGAACATGCAATAAAAATGAACAGCGATGACAAAGAAAACAGTAAAATAAAGAGGATTTCACCAAAACAGATCTAGACAATACACAATTAATCTAACACATTTACAAGAGTTAATATAACATGGGGGGCGATAACCATAACCTGTAAAACAAATACAATTCCTCTACTTTTCACTCAAAAACAAGTATTGGTATTAGTAAATATTAGAACTGAGAAGTAGTTTGGACGATAAGTTCAGCAGACCCTTAGTCCTAATAGGTGTTTGCTAATTGCTGCTGCCACTAGTCTGGTGGAGTCATGTGGAGGAGTCACTGGGAGAGGTGCTCTGTGGGGCGGAGGCTCAGCTGGAGACTGCAGCTCCGAGGAGGAGTGTTACAGAAATAGACATCCCTAAATAGCTGCGACGGGAAATTCAAGAATTCATGAAGCATGCGTGACAAAAATCAAAGCGCAGAAATGTTTTTTGAAGAGGGAATAACTTTATAACATGAATAACTTTATAACATGAATCCAAAGGTTATTTATTCACTTTGATTTTTGAGGCCTGATGGATTATAAATATATATATATATATTTTTAAGTTAATCCGTATCATGTTTTCATAACAGTTACAAATGGACTTAGACAAATAGACTGACCATTTTGTTAACTGCTTTGTTAATTAGTGAATCGGCCAATCGTGGCACTTCAACTCAATGCATTTTGCTGGTGCCTGATGACTGGTCAGAGTTTTTAGAAAATGCCTTGTAGAAAAATCTACAAGGATATCTATGCAAATGGATCTCTCATTTTACAGAAAATGACCCACAAAATAGCACCAAGTGAGCTGCATTGGTTTTATGCACCGATGATGTCAGAGGAGACTAATCAGGAGTGTCATACACAGCGTATCAGAGCTAAAAAATTAAAAATAAATAAAAATAAAACTCATTTCATGAGTATGTAGTAAAGTGTTCTCTATTAACCTCGACAGTCACCACATCTTATTCCAAAAAAATACTTTCTTCAGAAGAATATTAAGTAGGTTGTGAGTGAAAACCTTTTTGTTTTTCTAAAACTGTTGAAATTTTCTCCTCCAGTTTCCAGACGTATGGCAGGTACACGGACAGGAACCATGTAACCTTTCCAGCTGACATCCATTTACACCTCTCACATTAGATTATCTCACAGTAAATCAGTTTTATAGGGACACTAAAATGACTACTGGCCCTGAAAGAGACTCTTGTCTTCAAGAGTTATGACACATTTTGTTTTTTTTTATAGCAAGTTGTAGAGGAGTCTTCAGTCATGCAGGTTGTACAGAGCGGGATGCTGAGAGCAATCTCAAGTGATTGTCATGCCAATTGAGCTGTTGATTACTTTGTTCAAATGAGTAAAACTAGGCAAATTCTGCACACCTTCTACTTATTTTGTCTCACGAGGGATGAGGAGAGATACCTTCAGTTCACCTTTAGAAATGGAAAAAAATAAAACAAACAGAAAAACTCCTCTGTTTGTACTTGTAACTTCATGCAGGTCACAGCAGATTTAGCCTACAAGAAAACATTGTAATCTTTAAACAGCATCTGCCTCTGTACCACAGCTCAGATTACCAAATACATGGGAATGGTGTGTGTTCCAGTGGTACACAAGCACATTTTAAAAAGGAATCCTATCAACAAGATGGAATCCACAAAGGTAAATCCTACTAAGCTTTAAGGATAAATCAGATGTCAAAATTAATCTGAGTACTTTATTGCCTTGCAAGTCTGTTCTTGCATTTGTAGAAGAAGAAAAAAAAAGAAAACTATAAGGAGTTCTGTGGCTCTTTCATACAGAAGTGAAGTGATTAACACCAACCCTCCCTCTGCCCTCTCAAAGCAGCTTTCTCTCTCTTCCTCTGCCTCTCTTTGTGCACTCCAGCCTCTCAGTGCTGCCAAGCCAGCGCCTGGCAGGCTCCTCTGCTCGTGGCGCATTAGGATGCAAAGCGCTCCATGTCGAGGGAGAAGGGGAGACTAACAAAAGCGCTTTAGTGTTGCAAAAACAAGCCCATCGGTGCGTGCCTGTGAAAAGATCTGTGCGTCTGCTCTGACTCCCCTAACTCCCCCCCAACCCCCAGTTCTCTGCATCACTCCACCACCCCTTCTGCAAAGAGAAAGCTCTTGGGAGAGATGCATCCATTTCTTGTCGTTCTCACTCCTCGTTTTCTGTGTTTCTACCTCCTTTTCCCTTTCTCCCCCAACCCTCCGCCCCTCCATTCTTTCTCATGCGGCAGGTCCAAATTGCTTTGCCGGAACGACGATCATCCCAGCCGGAAAGGAAGTAAAGGTGGACGACTGCACCATCTGCCGCTGCCACAACGGAGACTGGTGGAAGCCGGCGCAGTGCTTGCGGCGGGAATGTCTCAACGGCCAGGGTTCATAAAGAGAGACTCCACTGCGGATAGTGAATAAACTCAGGCGAAGCTCTGCCTACTGCGCCATTTTATATGATTGACAGGGCATGAGCACAATTCCTACAACAAAAAAACACAAAAAGAATATAAAGAAAAGTGTAGAATTGAAGAGATGCTCTCACGAACTTCACACAAATACAAAATTTTTTGCCAGTGAGAAGATAATGGAACTTGTCTCACGGCTGTTCCCGCCCTGCAGTTTTACTCGGCCTATATATTTTCAAAAGTTGACTTTGCTGCTTTCTCTCAGAAACTTTCTAAGCTTCTTGAACTCTTTCCTATCCACCGGCAATGTTGAACTGCTCATGTCAAGTTTCTGTATGTATGTCATCGGCTTGTTGTTACTATGTGTTCTTCACGGCCATGCTGGTGTTGTAAAGTTCAAACAGCAAGAAAAAAAAAAACAAGGAAAAAAAATTTTAAAGCACACTTTACTGAGCTTTTTTTTATGTTCTCCTGGTTATACTAGGATTACCACTGCAGATAAGCTTGAGCTCCCCAACTTCCCTCCGAGAGCTTGTTTACAAAAGGCACATTAACGTTTGTCTTCATAAGACTTTTTAAAATCAGTGTGGCTGTTGCTTATCTCTACCCTGTCATTGTCATATTTCATAAACCACAAAAATCCTAACTGTTTTTTTTTCCTTTATAACTTTCCCATTACTTTGTGCCGTGTCTCTGTGTAAGACGAGCAGCACAAACTGAGGAGATCAGCGTTACCACGTGTAGCCGAGGCGAAAGCAAGATGGCAGCCGCTGCAGCCCTTTTGATGAGCAGAAACTACAGGCCTCCCTGACCAACTGGTTTCATTGTTTGTTTTTCGATTTCTCCGAGGTCCAGATCCGCCAACTAACTAGCTGCTTGAACTTGTTATCAAAGCACTTAGTGAGCCAAGAGCAGCCCGCTTTAATTTTCCTTAATCAGGAGTATTCTGTAATAAATCATCCAGCTGGGTGCTTGGCGACGCCTGCTTGCTAGGCAAATTTAGCACGAACCGGCACACAAAGGGGGGGAATCTGCACATGGTGAAGGCAGCATTCACAAGTGTGATGTACATGTGACGATGCAGCCGTGTCAGTCATCCACTGTCTCAAGACAGTTAGTCGCTCTGCACTCACTGAGGCACATTAACCAAATGCATAAGGCGCGCCGAGATACAGAGCTGTAAAATGTAACACTGATTATGACAAGGATTTTCGCTCCACTCTCTCTTAAATGCACCAGAATGTCTCAGCCAGTGTAGAGCAGCTGTGTGGCCATCGCAATAACAAACAGCAAGGCTAATATATTGAAGCGCCTTACCAGGCACCATAAACATAAAATCTTTCACTTGATAAATACTACTCATTAATCCAAAGGTGATTTTCCGTATGCTCCCGCCATTCATCACAAGGAATTTTTTTTTCCCCGCGTTTCAAAGAAAATCTGTTTCCGTTAACCTTTTAAACCCCATTCCTGTGCAGTGATGGATGAGTTGCTTAATAGCAGCTTCTAGCCCTCTGTAATGAGACAGCAATGAACAGAGGATTAAAGACCTGTGACTAAAGAGGTATGTCACCTTAAAAGGCATTAAAACTAATTTTAGAAGGATCCCAAAGTATGGATTTCTGCTGCATGTCTTGAAACTTGAAATTGGGTAAAGTTCAGTTTTAAAGAGGCTGTTAGGAATCTTTGAAATTTATATTAAAAGGTTTTAAGCAGTTAATGTCTTGCCAACAGCAAATAAATATCTTTGCATCGTCATTTAGTGTAAGCCCATGTTGTTTAGTCACAGAGACTGAAGTTAACAAGAGACCCAACATTAAAGTAGATCACCTTCATATAACAATTCTCAAAAACCCCATTGCAGTTTATGTAATTGATATTTTATGAAGCTTGAAATCGTTATCATCATCACTCTTGCGTTATATGGTTATTTTCACAAAAGCCAATAAGTATTTATGCAGGAAGTAAAGGAAAGAGATTAGGCACCACCAATAATGTTCATGTTGCTTTAGTGTTGCGAAGTTGCTTTAGTGTTGGCCTGTCGTGTAATTGTTACCTTGAGCCTTTGTGATCAACCAATCTGGGTTTACACTAAGTGAAGTTAACGTAGGCGTTAACTACGGTAGGTAAGATTTCTGCTCATAACCCAGTAAAATAACCCTATTTAAAAAATCTGGGGTTATCAACTTAAATAGATATGAGATTTTAGGTAAGATTCTTTGAAGAGATCATCAGACCTCCACTGTAATAGCCCAACAAAATATTGCAATGATTTTGCTGCAAATTATACTTCCTCAGTGAAGCTAACAGCTCTTCAAACAACCTATAGTGTCTCCACCTACTGTAAAACAATAAAATGTCATATTATGAAGACGTATGGAGGAACCATCAAGTTTAATTAGGTAGTGTCAATAAAATTACTTTGTAATTTTATTTTATTACTTACAATGTATTTAAACTGATATCTACAGTCACCGCATGACAAGCTGTCAAAAAGGGAATGGAAAAGGGCCTATATATACGTATGTGTATATATATATATATATATATATATATATATATATATATATATATATATATATATATATATATATATATATAT
>CAEGAF010106789.1:0-13883 GCA_903067075.1 Micropoecilia bifurca
GTGTGTGTGTGTGTGTGTGTGTGTGTGTGTGTGTGTGTGTGTGTGTGTGTGTGTGTGTGTGTGTGTGTGTGTGTGTGGCGTAATATGGGAGTACAATGTGCTCACTTTCAGTCTGTATCATTTCGAAAGCAGCTGGAAGTATGTACTGCATATGATACCTGTGCTCAGCTCTAAAATCAAAGCCTAAAGGACTTTCATGATGCCAACTGTAAACTGCACAAAAACTCTGCAAGTTAGTTTAGCATTTTGGAGTCTTCTACCTGACAGGAAGAACTGGTGTTTGAGTTTATAGGATGTGCAAATCCTAGCAGAAAACGTTTATATCAAATGACGGTTAGCCTCAGTGAGATCAGGGGATGCTGCACTTCCCTGACAGAGCCTTCAATCATGAGAGAATGATGCTATGTTTGGTTATCTGGGACAGTTATTTTAGGTCTTCTTTAGCAGGTCATTACAGCTTACACTGATTGTCATTTCCTACATTAATGAAGCTAAAGGCTTAAATTGTGTGTAGAAATGAGGGATAGACCATTTTGCAAAAAAAATACTCATCATATCTTCTTGAACTAAACAGTTACGGAAAACAACATGTCTGCCTTTGTGTGCTTGTGATTCTGTTCCTTCCCTGTGGTTAACTCTATGTAATATTACAGTCCAGACCGTGGAAGGACAAGCCTAAACAAGTGGGTTTTACTTACCCACACACTTTGTCACAATGTGGAGCGATTCACAACCCCTACGTGTCTGAACGTATTCCTTGCTGAATACAGGTATGACATTGCTGTCGTCTTTCCTCCTTCTTTTGTTATGATTTACCACAGCAAGCCGGAGTATTTAACAGCAGGAAAATGTGTTAAAATCTAATTCATGGTTAAAGCATCTGAGGTTTCTGTAAATACTGAGGCATTTTAGCTAAACTCCATATTGGGTCCTTGATAATTAATATAAGGAGCTTAAAGTTCAGCTAAAAATCAAAAAAAGCGATTCTGACAATTTGTACACTGAAAGCAGCAAAGAGCTTGAAGGGCTCTAATGTTAGAAAACTTTGAGCAACTAACAAGCTGGAAACAAACAGACTCTGTAACGATTTATTCCATTTTAAATCCAGTCAATCAACCATACCTTCAAGTCCCCGAAGAACTGACTTACCTCCATTATGATCTGTGTGCCC
The DNA here is from genome assembly GCA_903067075.1 of Micropoecilia bifurca. Classification (NCBI taxonomy): domain Eukaryota; kingdom Metazoa; phylum Chordata; class Actinopteri; order Cyprinodontiformes; family Poeciliidae; genus Micropoecilia; species Micropoecilia bifurca. The sequence continues at coordinate 1,172 of CAEGAF010106789.1, forward strand.
TCACAGTAGCGATCAGTGCTGCTGCCACTCTGGACAAACACCCATTAGCTGGATGCAGACTTGGAGAGCTAATGTGAAAAAAAGAAAGATATCTGGCTTTATTGCTGATGTTCTCTCTTGGTCAACTCGTCACCCTGTTAACAGCCGTTGGTATGTCACAATCAGAGTGGCCCACCTTCCTTCCACTGAACACTGTCACATTCCTCCATAAACACACTGCTTCCATTTCTTTCCGTTCTATCCTTGTTTCCTCCCCTCCTGAACTCCCTCCCACTTCACTCTGAACATCCACCTCCCTGGCTCATCCTGCCTCCCATTGTTTCTTCTTCTTTTTTTTTTTTGCCTTGGTCGCCTCATATATACATGTCTTATTTGCTGTGCATTATTTCAGTGCTATTTTCCTATTTAAATTAACTGTTTTCATTCTCTTTTTTTAACCACCTTCTTTTCATTTTCATCTTGGTTTTCACCTTCTATTTCTCTTTTGCCAGGAAATTACTTCAGTCTCTACATGGATAAAGACAGCAGCTCATCATCCCTGGCCAAACGTCTAAGCCCTGCACTCTTTATGCAGAATGAATATCTATTTGTGTTTAGTAAAAAAACAAAAAAACAAGCTAAAGCCAAAATAAAACATAAAAACGCACATTTATTTATTTAGCAAAATCTTTATTTTAAAGGCAAAAATTTTAGGATGTTTTTTTTAGATTTTTTTTAAAAGAAGTACAAAATTGTGAAGTGGATATAAAAGGGAACCATTTTTTTAAGTTTACACACACAAATCTGAAGAGGTTATTATATTTTTTCCCATTACTATGAAACTCCTAAATAAAATCCAGCTTAGCTAAGAGCTCTCTGAAATAAAATAAAATCTAGATGTTTTTATAAAGTCAGCAATTCCGAAAACAACAGATCTTTAATATGTTTTGATGCTAAGCCGTTCAGTGGCTGATAAACTAACAAAGGTATTTTAAAATCTATTCTTTGAGCAACAGGGAGATTTCCAACTAATTCACGTATTTAGTTTGAAAGTAGCTCATCTTTTGCTGCCTGGCAAGTTTGAAGGTCTGTTGCGCTTTGTTTTACCCGTACATCAGTACAGTTCACCAAAGCCTTATCATAGTAGTGTGGAGGTTATAACCCTTAGAGAGAAGTCTCTGCAGAATACCCATTTCGACTCTCGAGCACATCCAGCCATTTCTCTGCCTCAGCTCTTGTTTTATCTGTCTGTATCTATTATGTTCCCCCGCGTGCCTGTCTTTCTCCCGCTTGTTATTTTCATCTCTCAACTCTCAGTCCTCTTTTACTGTCTGTCCTTGTTTCTTGTTTTAATCTTTTGCCTCAAAAGTCTCAACAAGTGCTGCATCAAAATTCAAAAAAATCTAAAGTTGTCGTCTCCCTGAATAAATACAAAGAAGAATAAGGTTTGAAGTTTTGCTTCTAGCTGCGAGTAAAAATACACTGTTGCTCATTACCATTCGGGCATGTTTGCTGGAGATATAAAGACTTCCTTTGGTGTTCCTGGTGTGCCAATTTGTCTTGAAACGATATCCTGCCCTTTAGACTGGGTAATGATATGTAATCAGCAGCCGGGAACACAGCCAGTTGTTTGTGTCTGTGCTTAATGGTGTTTCTGAGCTTGATAAAAGCGTGTAAATACAGGTGAGGCCAAAAAGTATTTAAATTATGTCATATCAATTCTATGTAGCAATATTTACTTTTTTTATGTTGCAGCTTAATGTGGTGAAACCTTTCTTCAGAGTGAGATCATGACAAAAACAAGAGAATTTCTGTCCACAGCTGATAAACTTATCAGTACTAAGTAGACTTTTACATAGAAGCGTAGTTTGAATGTTTTATGTACGATTGAATTTGTAAAAAAAAAAAAAAATTAAATTACCTTTTTTTTGCTTACAAAAATCCAGCCTTTTATTTGAGTACATTGATTCCAGACTATTAAGTTTTTTCCCCCCATAAAATTACTAAACTTATTTGGACCTCTTTTACATCAATACTTCTTCCAGCTACTTTTTGCCAACAGGGCTAAATTCCCATCTTTTCATGAGAAATTTAATCAGGCGAATGCTGCATGCCCAGGCATGTCATACATAGCTAGAGATCAGGATGGCTGAGCGGTTTTAGGTGCTGGGTTCAGGTTGTGGTCTTCCTTGGAGTTGTGGGTAATTTTAATGGTTAATAAAATGTTTTAATGGTGTTACTTTCAGTAGGAAAATGCCTTACTTGTTCTCTTGTCTTTCCCATTTTCTCTTTTCTCTTCCTCTTCTTCTGTCCATCTCACTGTCCCCCCTGCTCATCTTGTCACTATGGGGAGCAGAGCATTCAGCCGCTCTGCTCCCAAACTCTGGAACTCACTCCCACCTGATCTCTGTAACATTAAGTCTTTGCAATATTTTAAGTCCAAACTCAAAACCCATTTTTTTGAACTAGCATATAGCTTTTAATTATCTTTGTACTGTTTTATAAATCTTGTGTTTTTATGTTTTTTATTGCTGTTATGTATTTTATAAAGTACTTGTTTTTATGTCAAGGTGACCTTGAGTGTCCAGAAAGGCGCCTACAAATAAAATTTATTATTATTATTATTATTATTTTGAAATGCAGGAAAAATTGACTTTGGTGTGATGTAATATTTAAGCCCCAGAATCCAGATCATCAGCTGCTTAGTAAACAAAGTTCTTATACATTTTGGTTCCCTGAAAACAAATGAAAAATAAATAATGAAGGCTGTTGGAAGTTCTGACAAGACAGTTAAATTTTTTTAATATATAATAGATTTTTTTCTCTCCTCTGAGCTTCAAAAACTTTCACCATGACATTTTGCTCCTGCAATAAAAAGTGATTTTAGTCGTCATAGACATTCTTACCACAGGGTGCCAATAAATGTGCGGTGCAATATAATCACTGTTCCTGTATGCCACTAAAATTGAAATTCTGAAAGAAAAAAAAACTCACTGAGAAATGGTTGTGCTCACTGCCAAGTAAATGAACTGCAGCTATAACTCACATAGGTTTTGTGTTTTCTAGGCTAAAGCCGACACAATGAACTGCAGAAACAATTGACTTTTTATGTCAGATTCACTCATACAGAACATGATTTCGTTGCTTGGCCTATCATTATTTTGCTGTTCATCTTTAGTCACCCCCACAAAAACACTCACAGATATAAACTCGGGGATGCAAATCAATATTTTGTGGAATAAAAACACCAGACGCAACGCCGTCGATCATGCTGGAGAGACATCGACCCTTGTTTGGACCATGGCAAAACACAGTCAAGAGCCATACATGTGCAGGCGCACATATAAAAATGTTTTTTTGTACTATTTTTGAACAAATATTTTATCAGGAAGTATGAAATGAGCTGAAACTGAGCGTGTGTATTTTATTTTTTATTTTTTTACAAAGAATGCCAAGCATCTATGCTCTAACTTTACAATCCATAAGTTTTACATAACCCTGCTTAATATTTACACAAAGTATCTTTTGCATGGTGGCATCTGAATAAACTTTCTAAAGAATCTGTATTTAAGTCATGATAGCAGGGTCTTTCCGATGGATCAGAGACAAGACCTAGGAGTGAGGTAAACATTTGCGAAATAGATTTTATAGCTGGTTTGATTACTGCATAAAAACAATCCATATTACATTAGGTTTATCTTGACAGCAAATCTATATTGAAGTTTGGATTTTAGTGCTTTAACATACACACACACACTGTTTTTTTAATTAGCAAAATACAACAATTTACATTCTTCGAAAGCTGGCTTGAACATAGTGACTTTAATGCCTCTCGCCCTCTCTGCAAAAATTCACTTGATGATTGCTTATACACAAAATCAGATTAAGACTATAAAATATTCAGTTGGGTCTGAGAGGTTGCCAGCATAAAATTATTACACTTAGCAGATTAACAGTTTGCTTTCAGAAGCTCCTATAATCAGGATGGAGTGCCACTCAGAAGAAAATGCCTCCAGAAAGGAGCTGTCAAGTATTTGACTTAAGTAATTCTCAGGGGAACACAGTATTTGTACAAATCCCAAATGGGAACAGTTCCGACTCAAAATTGGCAAACACGCTGTTTTTTTAACTGAATAACGTATTAGCTGAGAAACTGTCTGAAAAATTCTCATTAAGTAAATTGACAACAGCAATTTACTCAGCAAAGGAGTTTTCAAATTGAAAATATGATAAAAAGAAAATTGTTTTAAAAAATAGATATAAATTTAAATGCATATATCTCTTATAGATGAAACTTGTGTGCTCCAATTAACGCTCAGAAAATTTTACTTGGTAATTTTTAAAAGGTCGACTTGTCCAAACTTTTGACTGGTAATTTTTGCAAAATGCGTCACACTGTCTTGAGAACTTCTTAGTACATGTTGACCTTTAAATTCCATCTCATAAAAATAATAAAAAAATCAAATAATAGAAAAAAGTATTCTCTCACCCACACAAATCATTGAATTCAGGTGTTACAATCACCCTTATGTCCACAATTGTTCAAGCTAAAGCACCTTGGCATGCAGACTGCACCACCTCTGCAGTAAGTCCAGCTGTGACATTTTCTCTTTCTTAATTATTCCACAGTCAACTTTTATTGTTACTTAAATACCAAATGTGTAGATGTCAACCACTTAATCCATGATAAATAGTTTCACAGCTCCAAGTGGCATGTGGGCAACTTGAATTAATATTTACCATTTTAAAACAATCAATGCTGTTTTTTCTCTTCCATCATCTTTCTTTCTCTTCTCTTCCCTTCGTTGCCCTCCTATCTGCTCCATGTTTTTGATTCTTTGGAAAGAGAAATAGAAATATTCTTTATTGGCCCTCAGTGGGGAAACTGAGGTTCACAAGTAGCAAATTGATGCAGATTGAACCATGTAGAATCACACAAAGGTAGAAATATGAAAACAGAATGTAAAAAAAATTGTTTATAGTATGAAAAAAATACAGAATAAGTAGCTTTTTTGGTTTATTTAGCACTTTAAAACATTCACTACCTATTTAGAGACCAAATACAGCATCCAGATATACAATTTGACCTCAGAAAATAACTTTATACTATTTAAAAGAACCTTAAATATGCACTTTAAATGAAGGTAAACTGAAGCCATTGTGTTTGGACCCAAGCATTTTAAAATCTACTTTTTTAAAGTACCGTACTCTTAAGAATGCAAATGAACTACGTGTCTTTGTGAACCGTAGGTAAAATAGTACAAAAACATAAACCTAACTTTGAAACCCCAGAATTTCCTAAAATGGTCACGCTTCATCACTATAAAAATATCCATTACAGACCGATCGCATGAAGTGCAGCCACATTTTTACCCTTTTTGAAAAACCCAAATGGTACTCATTCCCACGTTGTTGTTTTTTTTTGTTTTTTTTTTTTTTTACATGTTTTAGCTATGTAGTTCTTGAATTAACCCATTTCTTTCCACATATCACAGAATGCTGCAGCATTGTTTTAATCTTCCCTATGAAATTACATATATTATTTTATGTTTCTTTAAAGGCTTTCATACTGGTCTGACTTGACCTGCTATGAAAATGTTGCTAGTTGTTTCAAAATGACAACTGTCCAGTTTTCTATTTGATGCATGCCAAAGCGGAATCCTCCAAGGCATTCTCGGTTCTAATCTATGAAATGGCCATGCTTTAAGAGAAAAGAAAGACTGCACTGCGCCCTTCTCAGGTCTCTCCTTTCCATGGAATTGGCAGTAGCTGTCTTCTGAAAGAAAAATAAATACATCACAGACAAGGAAAGAGGCACTTGATTTTAGCTTATCTATACGCTGCCACATATTTTTGGACATATTGAAAAAGAATCTTGGCACGAGTGTCACATACTGTATATGGTTCCAACCACCATCATTAGGTACACCAGTTCAGTTTCTTTCAAGAATGCACCACAGCCAGCTCAGGTATCTTTTTACACCTGAATTGGCAGGGGTCGTCTTCTGACAGAAAAATAAATACATCAGAGAAAGAAAGAGCTAAACCTAAAGCTAAGGAACATAAAAGGTAATCTTACAACAGCTTGAAAATTTTGAACAGCCAAGACCAAATTAGATTAAAAAAATGAATAAAAGAAAATGTAAACAAACCAACCAGTCATATGGCAGCAACTACGTACATTTAGATATCTCTTAGGCTTAGAGAGAAAAAGAAAATATTCACCGAGCAGCAATTGCATGGAGGAAAATGCTCTACTGATGTCAGAGGTAAGCTGAAAATGGGTAAATGGCTTTGCAGTGACAGAAACCTAGCAATAGCACAAATAACCATCTTGAGCCATCTTTGAATGCACACCCCGTTGATCCTTGTAGCATATGGGTTTCAGATGGATAAAAACAAACTGGATGCTATTTCTGTCAGCTGGGAGCAGCACACGGAGGATGCAATTTGCAGAGAGTGACCAAAAATTGGCATTGATGGCTCTGAAAAATATGGTCTTGTCCAATGAATCCAGCTTTTAGACTAAGAATTCTGTGGAAACATGGAAACGTGGATTCATGCATCCTTGTATTCATATTTCAGGCTGGCAGGGAGTGATAGTGTGACAGATGGTTTCTTCACTCACTTTGGGACTCTCAGTACCAAAACCTAAACAATTGATGGCCATTTTCTGACATGACATGACATGAGTTCACCATGCAGAGTAAATGAGTCTCCACACTCAACATTTCTCAGCAAATGTTAAAAGTAATGTACCCAATCCTAACACAACAGATCACAGAATTTTTTATTTCACTTAACATGTAGACACACAAAAAGAAAATGAAAATCCATACTCACACTCTATAACTGTTATACATCTTGAAGTTTCGCTAAGTGTGTTTTATTTCTTCAAGCATTGCCATGTAGGATGCAATTCCTTAGATATGACAGCATATATGTCAAGACAAGAAATAGTGTGGCATACAGCTTTAGGACGTTTTCCAGGAAAAGGTGGAAGTATTATTTGCTGTAATGGAGTCAAGTCTCAGTTGGATCATATCCTTACAATAATCAACATTGATCAATGAAACCTAAACTTGTATGCCAAAAGAATTATTTTCTCCTTTGCTGTAAACAAGCAGCGCTAACTTTGACGCTCCAGTTTAATTACAGCAAACTACTCTCTTGTGTTCCCTGTATCTCTCTAACAGCATTTCCACCGCTGTCTAAAATGGTTTGTGGGTTGCTATAAAGACCCTCCATCATTTAAATTGTCAATTTGGGGAACTTTCACCCCTACACAACTTGAAACACTCAGCCCCAGTGAAACAACAAAGTATGCATTTGTCTGATGTGGGTGCCTAGGCACTAACAAGCTAAATGGCCTTCGGTAATCTTCAGACCTTGGTATTTTCTTTCTTTCTGAAGTGCTGCTTTCTCTTGTTTTTCATTTCCTGTCAAGGCTGCCAGTCGCACTTTGTTTCAGCATGTTCGCTGAGGACTGAGCGAAGGACAGACACAGATAATATTGACATTAGTTGTAGTCCCTACATGGAAAAATGATGTCACCTGAAAAATGGTATAACCGCAGAGAAAATTGGACATGAAATTTAGGTTGTGAGGGAAAAGAAAGGCAGGGTTTGAGACAAAAAAAAGAAAGAAGGAGGTCTGAGTGCAGAGAAGTGGGGCTTGAGCTAAGGCTTTATTGATTCTGTTGGCTTTGTCTGTCACTGCCTCAGAGGACAGAGTTGGCCTTATGATGTATGGTTGTTTCATTCCCTGCTGCTGTAGCAGGGGACACGAGTCAGGGAGTCAGGCACCATAGGGGCCTTGAGTTACGCTGCCAGTACAGTAGGGGCAGGGCAGCCCTCTGAACCCCAGTACATCATTACTCCACTGAGAGCTGGGCTACACAACAGAAAACAGTATATTCCCCTGCATGTTGACCTGTTTGAGCATTTCTTCCTGTGAAGCTCACTAAATGAATGTTAGTGGTACCAAATACGAAACATAGATGTTCTTTTTAGAGGCCGTTATTCCATATGTGTGAATTTTAAGAATTTTCATAATTGCTAAAACCTGCTCAAATACAAACAGTGCAATGTGGGTTATTTTTGTAGCCTTGTAAAGGGTTGATTTAACACAGACGTGAGTTGTGACTTTGAATAAAACATAAATAAATAAGGCAATGACCTAATGTCTTAAGTTTGGTGTCAAACTATTTTAACAAGTTCATAGTCAATGCATGCTCACAGGCTACTTTAGTAGATACACCTTCCTAGAACTAGGTTGGATCTTCCTTTGCCTTAAGATCTGCCCTAGATATTTGTAGCATGAATTTAACAAGATTCCACATACATTCCTTGGAGACTATTGTCCATCTAAATGTGGGAAACTTTGTGTTCATTGCAGAATTGTTAATTCAGTATTCAGAATTAGAATGCCCTGACTGTGGAGGCCATTGATGTAAATTCATTGTCATGTTCAAGAAACCAATTTGAGCTCATTTCAGTTTTTCTACATGGTCCATTGTCCTGCTGGTAGTAGCCATCACACGGTGGCATAAAAGGACAAGGTCAAGGACAAGGTCAGTAATACTATAGTAGTCTGTGGTGTTTAAACAATAATGAGTTGGTGCTAAGGGTCAAAATGCATCCCACAAAATAAAATCTCCTGACTGGACTGTTGATAAAAGGCAGAGTGAATCCAAGTGTTTATGTTGTTTACCCCAAATTCTGAATCCATCTTCTGAAAGCTGCAGCTGAAATTGAGACTCATCTAACAAGTCAATATTTTTCCAATTGGTCATTGTTCACTTCTGGTGAGTCTCTGCAAGTCTTCGCAGCTGATAAGAGCTGCTCCCTATGTGGTCTTTTGCTGCTGTGTGGCCCATCCACTTCCTGGTTCTGTGTTTGGTTTGCTGATTAATGGCATTCCACTTTCCTGATTATAATTAGTAACTATTTGAGCTCTGAAGGCCCCTTATATTCTCTCCTCTAACCCAAAAAACCTGCTCACAGTCTTCAGCAGTTTGATTAATACTACCCAACTTCTTCTGCAACAGCATAATCCTTGCATTTGGGTTGAAGAAATAACCCTGCAGCTGTTTGTAGATTCACATACAGATGCTCACTTCAGAGAGGTGATTGCTGCTCTGTGCGAGCAAAGGCAGTTTAGTTCCACCAAGATTTCCTTCAAAGGTAGAATATAAATGAGTCTGAAATCAAGCAGCCAAAGTGCAGAGCAGCAGTCTGTCAGGATGGATGAGGACAATGAAGTCGTCGGAGTGACCTACAGACCAGATGAGTGTCAAAAGTTGAGAGCGTAGAATTCTGTTGTCGCCAGGCCTCCTCCCCTACCTTGCACAAATGCATAAAGAAGTTATTAGTATTGATTTAGTGTAGCCCCGCTCAACTCTTTAAAGCCACAGCTTGATGAGGCTTTAATTCATCAACGCACTCGCGAAGCTGAAGGTGTCGGGCTCAGAGCCAAAGCTCCGTCTTCAAAGACGAAAAAGGATTAGGTGACTTCAGATAAAAGCAGAGGTCCAATTATGCACACATCTCCTGCTCGGTACACCTCCCGATCCCTCCCACACCTGAAAGCCTCAAAGGTTAATGGTAGGACATGAATGTCACACAGCGCATCTTTGTTAGGAGCTTCGCTCTTTCTACTTTCAAGCCATATTTCAGATACCGGTTTCACACAAAACATATTAAGGACTAAGAGGTTAATAAATAGCGTGAGTTTTTATTGCAGAGTATTTGAGACACAGGTTAAGTGGAGATGCATGGAGTGTGGATAGGTTTCTGATGAAGATGCCATCATCTGCCCGTTTTGTCCTGCAGGTGTGATTTGCATACCATAAAGTGCTCATATAAAGTTATCCGTCTCCCTTGGTGTTTAACGTTTCAGGGGCTAACAACAGTTAAATGCTTTGAGAAGTCCTAAGCATCTGCTAATAGGGATTATATGGAGTGTAACGGGGCCATAAATTGCGTCAAGGTGCGCAGTCAGGCATCGTGAACAGAATAGCAGAGTACACCGATAGTCGATTTCTTTTGAAATGTTTTTGTCTTACAGCATCTCGTTAGGTGGTGTTTGTTCGCTGTGACAGTTTTATTGCTTTGCTAAGTCTCCTTTAAAAATTTATGGTGTTAAGCATTTAGACAACTCTAGTACCTAAGATAAAAACATCTAAATAAATACAAATCTGAAAAAACAAAAAAAATGTTTTTGTAACCCAAGAGTTTTGCTTGCAAAGAGGCAGAGCTGTAAGAAAACTGCCCCACAATTATAGAAATCTAAGCTAATGTTAAGCAAAATTGCACTAATAAAAATGTTGCAACAGCTGCAATGGCGATTTCACTTTGCATGCTAATTTACTTATTTTTTTAATCCATTTGGGGTTGTGGTTTAAAATAAAGCCTCTGAACAACAGCCATGATCGTTTCTGATCATTTTATCCTTTTCAGTGCAGCTTAAGCGACTACAGTATGGAGCTGAACTACACAAATCAGCTACTGTGGAGAAAAAAAACAAAAAAACTCGGGAGTCACTGCAAATCTTGAGTTGCTGTCTTTATTCAAAGAAATTGCAAATCTGTTTCACAAGGGGGCACTGTTGCCATTCACTCTAACTGTAGATCTCATGCATTATTTGTCCTTTACTCTTCCTTTTAGATTGTATCACACACACAAAATAAAATTATGTTATTCCTTATAAGCAGGAGGGAAGTGCTAACAACAGTTTTCCCCTTTTCCTTGTTTAAAATTAGTGGAGTGCTGATGCAGGGGGGAGTCCTTCCATTGTGCTTGCAGCACTCTTGCTCCCTGTTAATTTCCTAGCTCAGTGGCGATGCAGTCATTATCTGAGAATGGGCATCTACAATGGATAATTATCCAGGAGGGGGAAAAAAAAGGATTTCAAACTGTGGAGAAAATATTGCTTTCAGCGAAGGGGGGCCTAAATGCACAAAAAAAAAACACTGGCTAGCCGTTAGTCACCGCCATTACGTCTGTCTGTCAGGCTCTTTCCAAACGCCCATAGTGAGCTGGAACAACCTCTGACAAAATAATATCAGAATCACTCCCTCTTCTCCCCTTCTTTCAAACATAATTCTATATTTATTGCTGTTTCAAATCTCATTTCCAAATGAGCTTGCTGGCTGGAGAGAGCAGATGATGGAGTGTGTAATTTGAGTTGACCACTACAGGAGAACAGACGCAGGCTTGAACACAGGTGCACACGCTCAAGTGCAAGCACCAACACAATGAGGCATGGTTCATTCACCGTTGAGCCGATTACGTTCCTTTGTCTCAGAGGTAGCTTTTTTTAGGCCATGTAGGTTATTTTAAAATCATCTCTTCAGTTGCAAGGAAGTGTTATAGGTCCAACATCAAACATTCCCTCAGAGTCCATTTATCTGAACAGACAGGCTCACTTTCATGCAAATAATCTTGATGAATGGGAAGGCGGTGAAACCATAGTAAGAGGCTCTTTAAACTGTCAGTCCTTTCAGCAAGTTAAGGATAAATTACTTGACATAATGTCACGTCACTGTTATCTCTGCCTCTGTTGTCCAGATCAGCACCGTGGTCCTCTGTGTTAGAGGGAACTCTATTACAATGTTGGAAATAAGGGCTAAAAGTCAAAAGTTTAAACCAGACTCTGGATCAGAAGCAGCCCACAACTCTGGTGGAACCTCAGTTTTCTGATGAACCTCATGAGCTTAAATAAAACAAGTTCATGGACTTTATTTCTTGGAAAAATACTACATAAACTCATACAAGAATTTTGTGACTGCTGAGCTGAAATAAACAGGCAGAGGAAACTAATGATTTGCAGCAACAACACAGGCACACAAACACAAATAAACATCAAACACCTCTGCTTCCTCCCCCTATCCCCCCTCCCCCCACTGGTGGCATTTGTGGCATTTGACCCTGCTGGGCAAGTGAGGACAAAACTATATCTAAACCCCCCCCCCCAAAAAAAACAAAAAAAACACAACAATATTATCCTCTATAAGCAGATAAAGACAATAAAATTACAGGAACTCTTTCTGTATAGGGAACCAGCTAATCGGATGGTCACGTTACGCCCTGATTTGTTCAGAGAGGTACTGGTTTAGCTCCAACATAATTGGCCTTACTGTCTGCAGAACATAGGTGATTTTCAGATAAGTGGGTCTGCATGGGGCCTGGTTCAGGCTAATGCTCAACCGCTAACGTCAGCAATAGCTCCCTTTTCTGTTTGTCCACTCATTAGACCTGCGTGCAGTGGGGGTGGGGCGTGGGTTGGTGTGATGCAGGGCTGAGCCAGGAAAGAGAGCAGGAACCTTTACTGAAAAGAAGCCTTGGAAGTTAAAAACATATGTTCCTCTTATAAGACACATAACTACTGAAACAGAGGGAAATAACATTTTAGTGATTACATTTTCTTTAGTAAGGATAGAAAGGCTACAAAGTTGTTGGAAAAATACATGTAATGTAAAATTGGAGGGAAACAACTTGTAACTGGGGCAAATTAAAGTAAATTCAATTACATCAATTTGAATTGGTATATTGACCAATTCAAAGTTCAGATTTAAATCCCATAGAAAGACTGGAACATTTCTGTTTACATAACATGTTCGCTATTTGATTTTATATTTGATTTTTTAGAACCGCTGCTCCTCCACGTCGAGAGGAGCCAGTTGAGGTGGCTCGGGCATCTGGTCAGGATGCCTCCTGGACGCCTCCCTGGT
>CAEGAF010106841.1:0-10037 GCA_903067075.1 Micropoecilia bifurca
TGTCTGCCTTGGGTGACCCTACCAGGGGCATAAAGCCCCAGACAGCATAGCTCCTAGGATCATTGGGACACACAAACCCCTCCACCACGATAAGGTGGCAGCCCAAGGAGGAATCCGTCAAATTGAATGTGTCATGAAATCATCAGCCTCATGACATTAACACTGACGTGAAAAATAATATTAAAGAAAGAAATACGTCAAATCTAATTAAAAACGTAAATAAGTGATGTTATTTACTGTTATGATCTGTAAGATATTTGTAAGATATATTCTCAATATTAGATGTGGTCTCAACAAACCTATGACACTTATTTTACCTTTTTCTGGAAATAGTGTCTTTGTTCTTGCCATACAGTCCTCTTTATTAATTATTGCTCGAAAGGTCTTGCCATACCAGTTTATTCCTCTGTATTTACTTTGGTTTCTTAAGTTTATTCTTGCATTTTGTGTTTCATTCATTTCCATTTAGTTTCCTATGATTAATATTATACTCTCGGTTTATTGCTATGTCCGCTTTAGTTTCTTTTGTGTTGGTAGATTTATTTTATTATTTATTGTCCATCAGTAATCTTCACTCAGTACTTACTGCACCGTCTAATCGTCATGTGTTGATTTTTCACTGTTTAGCGTTGGATTCTTTGTTTTTAATGCCATAATTCACATCTAGTTCATCGCTCCGTTTTTTGTCCCGCTTCTCCTGTTTCAGAGTTTTGGGCGATGTGCGCCTCGGTTTTATTTTTTATTTCACTCCCTATGCTGCTCAGCGTTCAGGAAGCGTATTGATGGGGAAAAGGGAGACTGACATAAAACTTTTAAAACAGCGGAAACAATTTTGGTATTCTGATTATTGAAATGTAAAAGTGCTGTGGTACCGTTGTTCTATCACCCACGTTTCATACCGAACAACTTACAACACCAGTGTTAATGCTATAAAATGAACACTCTATTGTGGTATCAACCATGGGGGGATTTCTTTATTTAAATGGGTTCATTTTTCAGAGGGATATACAGTGAGGGTAACATGATTTTAGTAACTACTTGTCTATAAAAGCATTTTTCTGTTGTCCTTACATGGAAACGTGCCGCATCCAGACAGACAATAAAACAGTTTTTAATACAAGTTGCTTCTTTGACATGATCACAGAACTGCCAATACATATGTACAAAGATCCTCAATAAAACATAAAATACTAGAAAATCAGACCAAGTGAAACACAGCAACGTCATCAGCCGGTGTAACGCTGACCTGACGCTACCAGTAGCGGAGCTGCGCCAAGAAGCTACAAACACTGAGGAGAAGGAGAGCTGCCATCGATACAGTTGCAGCCAGGCATGTTTTAATGTTACAAAATATAGTTTTAGCAAGTTGCTCAAAGTCTAAACTGGTATTGTTTTGATTTTAAGGTGTAAGGTTGACCTTCGACCAAACGCCCGCCTAAGGAATCCCAGCGCCCCTTTTGTAAAGGTTTCCGCCAACTTCCCGTCTTGTTCCCTTTCCTCTAGCCATGCCCAGTGTCACTTGATTTTAATTCCTTTCTCAAGTAAACCTGTCTCTTTACCGGGTGAGAAACTCCATCTTCTTTCATTTCGCATTTGATTTAACCGCCGAACCGAACGCACACGCTTCTTTTCTACATCCCGTTTACAATCATTGGTCAAGATCACGGGAGTTAGAACTCTGATCGACAGACATCTATGTCTATCATCTATACTTTAGTAGAGGTGGGCCGTTTGGTCCAATGCTCGCTTTGCTTGAAAAGCCGGAAGTCTGGCCCCCAGACAGAGTTTTTTAATCTCTGAATCTTGTGAGAATGTTCTGGAAGGGAGTCCATGTCCGGTCAGACTCTGTTAATACATGAAATAGTCAGTGACCCCCTTGGCTCTTCAGCTATCAGCATCAGTCCTGGCTCTCCTCAGGGCTGTGTGCTGAGCCCTCTGCTCTTCACGTTGTACACACAAAATACAGTTTGACATAAACAGGATATTAATACAATAACATAGCTTATCATTATTGTTTTTGATACAGAATATGCCAGAAAAGACCCACAAAGGACCTCTGAAGGAAAATGTGTAATTATTGCACATCTCTAAGCATCCAAATGTGATGATCCAAATGATCACATTAAACAAATACAGTCTCTCCACTTTATAGACATAAAACCCCTCCAGTCTTTCAGTCTAGTTTTTAACCAAATCAGTTTTACAATGAACCTCAACATAGGACATGTATGGAAAATACTTCTACTGCATTTCACCTCTGTGGCGCCTCATGTGGTGAATTAAATCAACTTTGTGACGAAAACCTTTTCCACAGTTCACACATGACAAAGGCTTTTCAACAGTGTGAATTATCATGTGTACAGTTAACTCCAGTTTTCGACTAAAACTTTTTCCACAGTTCACACATGAAAAAGGCTTTTCACCTGTGTGAATCATCATGTGCCGAGATAAATGCTGTTTTTGACGAAAACTTTTCCCACAGGTCACACATGAGAACAGCTTTTCACCTTTGTGAATCATTATGTGCCGAGTTAAATTATCTTTTTGGTTAAAACATTTTCCACAGGTCATACATGAAAAAGGCTTTTCACCTTTGTGAATCATAATGTGCCGCGATAAATTATGTTTTTCACTAAAACATTTTCCACAGTTCAGACATGAAAACGGCTTTGCGCCAGTGTGAGCCATCATGTGACGAGTTAAGCTAACTTTGTGAATAAAACTTTTTCCACAGTTCACACACGAAAATGGTTTTACCTCCATATGAACCATCATGTGATGAGTTAAACTCGGTTTCCGACTAAAACTTCGTCCACAGGTCACACATGAAAACGGCTTTTCACCGGTGTGAATCGTCATGTGACGAGTTAAACCTTGTTTTTGTTTAAAACTTTTTCCACAAGTCACACATGAGAAAGGTTTTCTTGTTTCCTGATTTTGGTTCTCAGCATCAGCAGCTTCCCGGAAGATGACTTGGTTCCTGTTTGGTTCTGATTCAGTGTGGGATGTTTTCTCATCAACAGGAACCACCATGCAGGTATCAGTCTCCTGTTTTACTTCAACCTGTTCTTCATCCTGACTGCAGTAAACTTCTTTCTCTTCCACTTTTATCTGATGATGTTCTAGATCATCCTGCTCTTCTTTTATCTGATGATTTTCTGGTTCTTCCTGTTCTTGTTTCACCTGCAGAGATTCTAACTCCTCCTGGTCCAGAGTGGATCTCCTCTCCTGGTTGCAAACGTTACACTGCAGGAAATCTGGAGAAGGAAACGGAGAAAAAGAGTAATAGTTAACTTAACTGAAGTAAATGAATCATTGCTTAAGACAGAAATGAACAAAAACAACACACTGGAAAATTTAAGAGCGTGGACAGAGAGTCAGATCAGTCGACATATCCAGCTGACATTTGGAATATTCTCAAATGTATAGATTTTTAAAGAATATTTTATTTATTACAAAATTAATTATAGTAGGGGTTACTGTTCATATTTAACAAAAATGTTATTATTTCAAGATATTATGTATTTGGAGTTATTTTTTTACTTTGAGTTATATTAAAATGTTATTTTAGTCCTGTTTATATGTTTGGGGTTTACTTACAGAGTTTATTTGTAGGTTAGTAACTGGAAAATATGAAAGAGTAGGACGTGTTGGCAGGAGCAGAGATGCAGGTCAGTTGTCATGTTTTCTCTAATTCTGTATGATGCTCATATACATGTACTGAACTACAAGAACCTGCTACCATGTGCCAAGTTGAGACGAGGTGAAAAAACCCTGTTTTTATGGAGATATGAACTGCAGAATTGGTGAGGTTCTCTGTGTGTGATTTAGCGTTAGCTGATGTCTCTGTTTATCTGGGAAGCGGCTAAATCACTGTCAGACACCCATAGTAACTTTGAACAAACAATTTGAGAACAATAAGGTGCCTTAAATGTTTATTGAGCACTCATTTAGATCGATGTTTTTACATTTCATGTTTACTAATTTATGTGGTGCATATCTTTTGATTTTTCATGGATGCAATTTATATTGAACTTTGTGTTTATTGAATATGGATATTGATTGAAAATGATTGTTGGAACTATTTATAGTGCAAATAAGTGCCATTTATGGATGTTTTGTGCACAGTAGAATGTTCTGATTCTATATTTATTGAGAAAATGGTCCTGTTTTATTCAGGCCAGATGGATCGCAAGCTGAAGTCCAGGCCTAAAGCCTAAAAGAGGGATTGCACCTGTAGTGCCTGAAGATTCTGTTCTCCTGTCAGGCTGGTAGGAAGCTCCTTGCAGCCAATGAACAATTTTTGTCATTTTTGTCAGCCCAGAAACTGCACTGAACAAAGCACTTTATAACTAACTTGCTTGGGACTCAAACCAACATTAACTATGGAACTCTGGGATGGATTGATTTTTTTTTGTGTGCACATTTTTATATGGCAAATTGGATGTTTATTTTCACTGTGTTGTAAATATCTATATAAATTCTCCTCGCTATAAATACAAGGCACGAGCAACCGCAAACTTTTAGTCTCCGTCTACTCCTTCGTGAGTCGTGCCTTATGGTCTGAGAAATTAGCCCATTTGACAATTTTATTCATTAACCATTTACATTGATATATTGTAGCATTTTTTGTTTTTTACAAATATGCTACACGGGCAACATGAAAACAACATGAAGTAAGAAACAAACAACAAACAAGTAAAAGATGTTTGATTCTGATACATAAATTCTGATTAATCTGTATGAAATAATGGCTGGATCATAAAGAAAACGAATATCAGAGAGAGGGAGTTATGATTGGATTGTTTCTCGCTATGTCACTATGGACAACGATTTAGGCGAGTTCTTTGTTTTACTTCTTTCATAAAAATCCTCCTGGATTACTCACTAATGAAGATTGATCTTTGTTATTTGCTTGTCAAACTAGAAAAAATAAATTATAAAAGCAATTTTCAAGATTTTTGGACATTGAGCTTTTATCTACGTACGAAGCATCACCTGAGTGGTTGGACTTTTGTAGTTGGACTTGTTAGTTGGACTTTTATAGGATATTTAGTTTGACAAACAATCGCTACTACAATTTATAGATTACAAATTGTTACGTTTTATAGCTACTAACACTATTTTTATTTTAGGTTTTATATTGCGCTGCACTGTTCACATTTCTCCTGTTTTCAAAAGACTCAGTTGAGGGAGGAGAGTCAAAGTCATTGGCTCCATTTTCTCTCTACATATAAGCCTTTCTCTAGCTTATATGTAGAGAAAGGCTTAACTGTTCCCCTCCTCTATACGGGAGGGGAACAGTTACTAAAATTATCTTCATACAGAAAACTTCATACATTTCGACCTTAACTTTTATCTAATCGCTGGTGTTTCCTACCTAAACGGTGTAAGATGATCCGGGGAGTCCGGGATAAATCCAGCAGTCTGCGCTGATCATCCATCTCTTCCTCAGACTTGACGATGATTCCTTTAAACTCTGTGAAAGTTTCAGCAGCAGGATTAACTTCTCGTTGATAAACTCGTTTAAACTGGACTGAAGACATTTTTAGAGAAACACTGAAACATTCAACTAAACAGACCGCGTGTCGTTCTCTTTTTCTTTTTCTTCTTCTTCTTTCTCTTCCTCTTCTTCTATGGGATTTTATGACGGTGGCGGTAATGCATCTCACTGCATTACTGCCACCGTGTGGATCATTCGATCATCACATGTAAAGATTTATCCTACAGCCAGTTCTCTTTGATAAACGTAAAATATTTTCTTCCACTTTATCTAAGTAAAACGAATGCAATATTAGTATTACAATTTTCCACAAATCCAAAGTTAATATTGTCTGATTCGTATCTCCTACATCCCACAACATGTTTCAGTTTCTTCACTTCACCAGATAAGAACCTTTCCTATTGTATCCGTATATCACTGAGCGCTGCTGCTTTGTTCAGAGTTACCGCTGGTTGCTGCCCATCCTGTGGCTTATTGAGAGGCTATCAGCACCGGCTTGTGTGAAATTCTGTTCCCCTTGTGTTTGGATCGCGCATTGCAGCCAAAGAGGTGAATCCGGCGGATCTGACCATTTTCACGGTGCTTCTGATCGATTTCTTAGTAAAACAAACAAACAAACAAAACAAAAATACTGACATGATATGACCATGTCAATATTGTAACTTTCTGTTTAATCGGCAGCTGCCGTTCTTCCCATATTTAATTAAACCAACTTTGCTGTGTGGGAGTCTTTCTAACATGTCTTTAATTGCAGTTACAGATTTGACTCAAAAACTATTACATTAATTACTTGTGCTGCAATGCTATCTAAAAAATAAATAAACAGGAATTTACTGGAAGAAGATGCAAAAACACCAGTATCTGCTGTTACAGAAGCTCAGCAAAGGCTGTGATTTCGTATTAAATTAATATTTCCCCTTAATATTCCATGGGAACACAGGCTGGTTGGTAACACTAAAACATCCATCGCCATGGAAAATCTTGTTTTATATTGTGAAGTCCAAACTGTTCTCGACTCATAACCTGTCCCTACACTTCATCAAATCAAAACAGAGTATTACAAATCGACGTTAGAGGTGTTGAGATGTGCTTGACAGAACGAACAGTACAAGTAATCTTTTTCCAAGTGATTTATTTATTTTTTGATGGGAAAGAAAATAAAAATAGAAACTAGCCTCTTTATGAAATACAAATCAAAGTAGTATTATAAAAAAGTTAATTAAAACATCTTTCAATGAGATACAGTTGGTTTTAAGTTATTTATAAATCATAGAGTGCCTCAATCTCCATGTACAGCAAGTAACAGCAAAGTTCTTGCAAAGTTCAAGTAACAGTAAGTTACTTGAACTTTGCAAGAAAGTTGAGGTTGAGTTTGCAGTCATTTTCTTCTCTGCTTTTACAAACTCTACATATTACATTCACATTTTGATCTTCTGGTTCTTCCTGTTCATGTTTCACCTGCAGAGGTTCTAACTCCTCCTGGTCCAGAGTGGATCTCCTCTCCTGCTTATAAATGTTACACTGCAGACAATCTGGACAAGAAAACAGAGAAAAAAAGCAATTGAAAATGAGCAACTTTGGCTGCAGTTTAAAGAAAGAAGCAATACAATAATAAAATTGTAAAATAAATGAATAATCGAGATATAGTTACACCATTTGGTGTTTTTTTTAATCAGAAAGAGAATCGGTCTGTTTCCTACTTTAGCCACTTAATCCTCACAAATAAAAATCAGTCACCAAACACGGTTTTCCAAAACATTGAGTGTGATAATATTTCATTGCTCATATAAGTGGAGGATATATATTATCAAAATAAATATTGTGACATGAATTTTATTCCATATCGCACATCCCTACTCTGCAGTAAAATGCATATCAATCCCTCTGTCCATCATTAGAAGGTTCTGGAAGGGAGTTCATGTCCGGTCAAACTCTCTTAATGTTTCCAGTATTGACTGTTTTTCAGGGCGGCAGAATGACAACAGCAAACAGATCAATGTCTGTGGATTGGAAGCTCCACAGATTTCCTATTTCTATATATACACACTTTGTGCTGCACAATTTATGTAAAAAAGAATTCATCTCTCAAGGAAAAGGTTTCAGGGATCCACATCTCTAAGTATCCAAATGTCAAGATCCAAATTATGACATTTAACAAATTGCATAAAACTTTATATCCAACAAAGCCCTTAAGTCTTTAACTATTTTTCACTAAATACTTTCTATAGTGAACTTCAATGCAGCCCGAACATGGATGCAGCAACAGCCAGACTCAGGGAGTTCCAAACGGATGTAGTTTAATCTCAACTTTTCTTGTCATAGACATTGTGAAAAGTGTAGCATGAAATAAAAAAGATACAGAATTGTTGGACATGCATAACTCTTGAATAAAATTAACATATTAATGTTCACACACACACACACACAAAAGAATATGTTGTGTCCTTAACTCGTCAGCATACACAACTCACATATCTAAACAAATAAACTGTGCTCCACTACTTCCTAAACAAATTACATTTTCCATAAAAATCACAACTGCGCACGCCCAAAACTCATGTTGCTTTCTCTAATTTAAACTTGTCTTAAAGTTTCCTCAAGACTCCATGACGTCTCATAACCCAGCAAGAACAGGAAGTACAGAACGACACAAAAACACCCGAAGAAGCATACCGATCTTCAAACAAAACAACAAATTGAGCACTAGGTGTCACTGTTGGACCAAAAAACAAATAAGAGAATTTTACCATTTAGAAGCCAGTTACTGTGGAAAATGCCTCTATTGTTTTTCACCAGTGTGAATCCTGATGTGGATAATTAATTTCTGCTTTTGTCTAAAACATTTTCCACAGGTCACACATGAAAACGGCTTTTCACCAGTGTGAATCATCTTGTGCTGAATTAAAACTTGTTTTTGACGGAAAAATTTTCCACAGGTGACACATGAAAACGGCTTTTCACTTGAATGAGTTCTCATGTGCTGAGTTAAATCCTGTTTTCGCATGAAACATTTTCCACAGGTCTCACATGAAAATGGCTTTTCACCAGTGTGAATCTTCTTGTGCTTAATTAAATTTTGGTTTAGATTAAAACATTTTCCACAGGTCACACATGAAAACGGTTTTTCACCTGTGTGAATCCTGATGTGGTTAATTAATTTCTGTTTCTGATTAAAACATTTTCCACAGTTCACACATGAAAATGGCTTTTCACCTGTGTGAATCATCACGTGCTGAGTTAAATCCTGTTTTCGCATAAAACATTTTCCACAGGCCACACATGAAAACGGCTTGTCACCAGTGTGAATCATCATGTGTTTAGTTAAATTCCGTTTTAGACTAAAACATTTTCCACAAGTCACACATGAAAAAGGCTTTTCACCTGTATGAGTTCTCATGTGAGCATCAAAAACAGATCTGTTAGCAAAAAGTTTTTCACAGGTCACACATGAGAAAGGTTTTCTTCTTTTCTGATTTTGGTTCTCATCTTCAGCAGCTTCCTGGAAGATGACTTGGTTCCTCTTTGGTTCTGATTCAGTGTGGGATGTTTGTTCATCAACAGGAACCACCATGAAAGTATCAGTCTCCTGTTTTAACTCTGTCTGTTCTTCACCCTGACTGCAGTAAACTTCTTCCTCTTCCACTTTTATCTCCTGATGTTTTAGATCCTCCTGCTCTTCTTTTATCTGCTGATCTTCTGGTTCTTCCCGTTCTTGTTTCACCTGCAGAGGTTCTAACTGCTCCTGGTCCAGAGTGGATCTCCTCTCCTGGTTCCATGGCTCCTCCTTAACGTTATGTAGCAGACAATCTGGACAAGAAAACAGAAAAAAAGAGGAATTGTTAACTTTATTAAAGTAAATGGGGGAAGACATTCATTGTTTATT
This sequence comes from Micropoecilia bifurca, assembly GCA_903067075.1. Classification (NCBI taxonomy): domain Eukaryota; kingdom Metazoa; phylum Chordata; class Actinopteri; order Cyprinodontiformes; family Poeciliidae; genus Micropoecilia; species Micropoecilia bifurca. Next base: position 9,387 of record CAEGAF010106841.1, read on the forward strand.
ACAGAAATTACAAAATGACCAGATTTAAAAAAAAAAAATCAAATTCATTATGAAATTATTTATTTTATAACAGATGCCAAAACTAATTTAGGCATTATTGTTAATTAGAAGTACATTTTATTATTTTTAGGCAATTCGTATATTGAAGTTATTCTTTATTTTTATTTCTCGTTCACTTTATATTTTGGTGGTTTATTCACAGAGTTTATTTGTATGATAATTGTTTATTTTATTTATTATTTACTTCTCTACGGTAGACAGGAAGAACTGAGTCCATTTTCTTTAAATGTATGAACTGGTACAGGACCAGCATGCACTGGGTTGGGTCTGTGGTTTTCCTCCAGAGCAGGAGAGGAAGTAAAATCAATGACAAGTTTGCTCACCAAATTGGATAAAAATAAACCATAAAGGCAGCTTCTAGTTGTTTGGACATTGGATTTCTTTAGCCTGAGAATTACATTACATTGCTTATTATATTCTAAAAATATATGTTGTACTGTTTCCATTTGTTAACAATAACAACAACCTGTATTATGTTTATTAATTATTTTAAGAATACTATTTAATCCTGTATGTCCAAATCTTATTCTGGATATAATATCTTCTTTATTAATTTTATTAACTTTCCCAAATTCTCCAACTTTTTTGATA
>CAEGAF010106856.1:0-30226 GCA_903067075.1 Micropoecilia bifurca
CATGGTTTATTTAATAATCTAATAAAACACCTTTAATAAAATAATGACCTGTTTCTTTTTTTTGGCAAATTTTTTTTTTTTTTTTTTTTTTTTTTTTTTTTTTTTTTTTTTTTTCAAAAAAGGCCATAGGCCATTGTAATACAAATGTGATGCTATAATGTCTCATCTGCCAACAAAGTTGGTTCAGGCTATAGCATGGACCGGTGACTAGATCCAAAGATTTTGCCTGTTTAAAATGTAAAAAAGTGACCTTTTCCAATGGTTCATGCACCAACGTATTGTTAGCACTACCAGATCAAGCTCACGTGTTGCTGATGTGGAAAATTTCTTTTCAACATACCGTACATGATAACTCGCTCCCTTAAGTCACCCTGAAATTTAAGGATGAGGTTAAAAGAAACCAGTGATTGTCTGGTGAAATTCTCTGCATGAACCAAAACGGCTTAATTTTGTAAACTGGAAACAATTTTATTTTTTTCTGAACATCTGTGGGGTTGACTTGTTGCAAGCAGGCCTTAAGTGGCCACTTACAGAACTGCAGACTTAAGCATTAATCTGGTTCCTTCTTCTTCAGCCAACTTTTTTTAATTTATTGCCCCAACCCTCTTCTTGTCATGCAATCTTGTTAACCACTGAACCACAAACTGCCTGATTTATAGGAGAACAAATAATCTTTTTGATATCTTTTTAGATTTCACTGAAGGCTTTTTTTTTCTTCTTAGATTCTAAGAAGCTAAGGCTTGAAATCTACTCTCTTGCTTGGAAATAACATGTCCTGGAAATTTTTATGCTGTGACTGTCAAACTTTAAAAATCTGATCAGTCATCTGTGCTTTTGCTTTTGCCTTTTCCTTCTCTTCCCCCCTTCACTTCCTCTCCTTCTTACTACTTTCACTTTGATTTTTATCTCCTTATCCCCCAAGGAGATAAATGTAACTTTAGCGACTTTTAAAACTCACAAACTACACCTTTCAAAAACCATAGAATGCTCTTAGAGTGTAATTTTTCCATTTCACATTGACTGTTCAGCTGTGCTGCATTCGCAGCTGTTTGGACACAACACATTAGCTCTCTGTGTTTGTTTTTGCAGAAATGCAAATTTGACCACATGATGTGACTTCCAAATGGATTGATTATAATCATTTGAAGAATTTTATTCAAGAAGGATGTTTAACTCTTCAGCAAACAGTGCATTAAGAACATTTAAATGCAACGGATGTCTTGAAAGCGACGTTTCTTGGAGTTTCTTTGCTTCGGTAAACAGTTTTTTTCACCCTCGAGTCTTTCAGCAGAAACAACATACTGACAGCTTCCACCACGGTTTCTTTCCGCTAAAGAAGTCATTATTTGATTCTCACCTTAAAGTACTCAATCAGAAAACAACAGGAAACCTTAAGAGGATGCTGATATTAGCAATGCCGTAAGTGTGTGGTATTTTATAAATAGCCTGCTCTGCCAGGCCAGAATAAACTGGACTTAAGACGCAAAATAATAAGTCATAGTTTGCCTGATCTTGTCTAGCCTCATTAAGTCGATGACATATTTTAGGTTTTCAACAGGTCTCTAGGAAAACTCTTGCTGGTTATTAGGATGTTTGGTTATTTCTGTCATATTTTAAGTTAAAAATGTTTCTTTTGACACTACTAAATGCATAGTTGGAATATGGCAGATTTGAATCGGTTGTTATCCAGTATTTCCACTTCTTAATCTTTGGGTGCGTTCACACTGCAGCCTGAAGTGACCCAATTCCAATCTTTTGGCAATTCCAAATTTTTTGCCGAGGCCGTTCACACAGCCTCGGCAAGTGGTCGTAAATGCGACACATACAGGTCGTAAATGCGACCTGTATGTGTTCTGCAGTGTAAACGGGCAAACAACCTGAAAGTGTCCCGCATGCGCAGTAGAGGGCGCAACAGCGTCAACGTTCTCAGTGTTCTGCCAATTGCCATAAAAAGAAGAAGTGCTCAGTGTTTACGAAAGTAAACATGGAGGCTAACGGTGGAGCTCAGCTTACTTGACGTTGTTGTCCGGCCGGAGCGACATATTAACAACTTCCTCCTCATATAGTCCTTCAGAGTTGTTTTTCTTCCCCCTTGGGCGTAGCAGGATGCAGAATAGTGAGATTTGTTGAGAATCAGTGACGTTCAGTTTGGATGAATGAGATCTGGACTTTATGGTCGCATTGGAATCGGATACGTATTGGATATGGGTCACATTCGAAAAAGAATCCGACCTGTGCTGTTCACACTGCCATAAAAAGATCGGATACAGATCGCATTATGCCAAAAAGATCAGAATTGGGTCACTTCAGGCTGTAGTTGAACGCACCCAAATTTGTCACATTATTTGTTGATGGGTTTTTAATAAAAGGCTTGAAGAAACAGACAGGGATTCACTGCTAGAAACAAGCAGGTATACACGCCAAGATCAACAATGAAGCATTGTTTCTCAATCTTTGTGCATTTCCAAAAAAATAAAGAAAAGAACTGGGCATCAGGGAAACATTTTCCAGTCTTCCTTATCATTCGGAATTACCAACAATGTGCCTTGGGTTTTTGTCCTGCAGGCAGAACGTTTGACAGCACAGTGGAAGTGAAACCAAATTGCCTCACCATGTGGTATATTTGCGAATCATTTGCATGCTGTTCCTAAATTTGGTGACTGCTTTTTTCCCCCTTTTTTTAAGCATGCAAAACACAAATCAAACCGGGATCAAATGTGGTTTGCCTCGCAGACAAAAACAGACGAACATGACTCTCCGCTCAGCTCCATGTAGTGTACGGCATCTTGCTGTGTCACTGCTTTGTATTTCAGCAGACCGCACGCCGTACTTCTACGGGAACAGAGGGAGATACCCCGCCCCCCAAACCCTGCTCTGTCTATTCCTTAAGTTCTTCTTTTCTACTTTTAATCTCTCTCATGCCAGACCCTTTGTCCGTCTCAGTTTTTTCCTGCCCTTGATCTATTTTTGGGCCTATATGTAAAACGTTTGTCTCTACCACAACACACACACGCAGCCCTCCTCGTACCCTTATGGGACCCCACTGCGCTGACAGACCACGCAGCCTCGATGTATAGAAGGGACCCTGTGTTGCTGCGCCATTGAGCAGGGCCTCATGATGTCACAGGGAAATTGCCGTCATCCCTCACTTGCACGCCGACTGCACAGAGACGCGGACCCTCCCCCTCCGCTCCCTTTTCTTCCCATCGTCGTGGTGAATGGAATTGCATGGCTGTGCAGTTCAATCACTGTCAAGTGCAAAGAAAAGGGGTCTCTTGTGCAAAATTTCATGATTCACAATTGATTAAATAGGGGTGTCATTTCATGGCTGAACAGGGAGGTGCGCGACAGAAGGAAGACGAGGGGTAAGAAACTTTTCTTCATGCCCTTGTGAGATATGGCTCAGGAATCGCCTGATGGGCTTTATTCGAAGTCGAGAGATGCAGGTTTCTGGGGTTTACTCAAAGGGAGGAAATATTAGGATGCTGAGGAGAGAAAAGAGCATGAAGAGGCACATAGTAGGAGAACTGCCAATATCTTAACATTGCCTGTTAAATGGCTTTCAGTGGCTGGAGATAGATAGGCTTTATACACTGTTTGTAAGCTGAATGATTTTGATTCCTGTTGTCATCTGGAAACTTTCTGGGTTCACCTAGTGAGGAGGCGGTTGAGGAGAAAAGACAAGTTATTTCAGCATCAACCTGAAGGCTTGAGGGGTATATTTAGGCCCCACTATCACACGAAACGAAACGATTATTAATGTTAAAGCATAAGGAGTTATTGAGCTTCAGAGTTCAGAAGTTCAAAGCTAAAATGGAGTTTAAAGTCAAATTTGACATAATACTCCCCCCTACCTACTCCTAAAGCTACTGGTGTCTCAGTTTTGACATAATGTGATATTGAATTTCTCTTTGTGATGACAGCAAAAATAAACACTAACATTTCTCTGAAGTCCTATTTTTGACAAGAGTGTCATACATAAACCGAACCATACAGGTTCTCATCAACATGCTTGATGATTTGTTTTTATGTACCATTTCAGAAAATAAGTCATAAGCCAAGGATGTCTCCTGTTATCACAGTTGATCTCGTACTAATAATCAAATGTTGAATTATGTGTGACATTGACATAATTCAACGTGGGATTAATTGTGGAAGAACGCCACGTTGAACAGTGTCAGGTATTGATTCAGTGCTTTGTAATGGTGGCGGTTCAGACTCTTGTTAGCAAACAGTGACTGGGATCAGCAATGTAAAGCTTCCCGTATTTGTGAAATAGCGTCCTGGCGGTACACAGAGTGTTTAAATTTAGCTGTACCTTACTGTCAGTCTTTTTTTCTTCTGTTTTATGTCACCCACTTAATATTACCAGCAACTGCTGGCCATGCAGTTTTGTGTTAAAATACACTGACTGAACTTTGGGATGAGTGTCGGTTCGTTTTGCACTTTGGTTTGCCAATCTCAGCACAATAGGCTGAGAAGTGGGCATCCTGACCCTCACTGATATGTCTTAGCCAGCTGTTGAGATCCATGTAGTTTTGAATTCTTCAAACCATCAGCAAGCAGTCAGTTTCACAAGCAAACTGGTGAGAAACGCTGGAGGTAGAACAAAATAAATTCCTGCTCTGAATAGTTTCCTCACAGTATGAGAACATCCCCAATTCCTTATCCAGATCTAGAACACATAGAGTGATTGCTGCCTGCACACACAAAAAGAGGAAAGATTAATCATTGGGAGAAGAGCATGATGTACGGTGGACCCCAGCCTTTTTATGGATCAGTATTTGCAAATTCTAGGAATTGCAGATTTTTTCTGTAGAACATGACAAAATTGTTCACTGATTTCTATTTTTTTTTATTTTTGCAGCGCATATTGAAACTATTCCAAAAAGAGGATGCTTGGGATGCTGAAATACCAAAGCTCAATGCTACTTAACATATTAACATATTGTTGTTTGCAATCAGCCAATCCAGGAGCGCCATTTATTTTCTCTAGCAACAACTGGCTGTACCCCCAAAAGCAGAGAACAAGAAGACAGTAGATATTACTTTCTTATGTAGCGCTAAAATGGTTTCCACTCTACATATTAATGCACATTAATAGGACCAGAGAGGATCTCAAGTTTTCAGATTTTAGCTATTCACATGTGGATGTCCAACCCAACACACCTCAATTACCGGTGGATTTACTGTACCAATTAAAGATGTGAATGAAATGTGAGAAGTTTGATGGAGTAGCTGTACAAACTAGCTTCGTAAGGCCTGAAAGGAGATGTTTAATTTTAAGTCTAGTTATGATTTTAGCTGCCCAGCAGAAAACTTGTATTTTATTACAGAAGTCCAGATGGTGAGGAGAGACCTGATCACTTCTCACATTGAAAGCAAACAATACTTGTCAAATAACCTATTCCATCTTTAGCTATGTCACATGACTTATGTGTTTAAAGGAAAGTTTCAGGTTTCAGACATGTGTTGTAACCCACATACATTTTGGAGCATTCTCAAACCCAGCCTGGTTCCTGGAGCCTCCACAAGCAACACGGTCACTCACACACACATGGACACAGTCAAACACACAGACATGGCTAGGTTTGTGTGACTGAGCGGTGCTGGCATTGTTCAGTTTGCATTTGTGTGTGTGTGTGTGTGTGTGTGTGTGTGTGTGTGTGTGTGTGTAGGTGTGTGTGTGTGTGTGTGTGTGTGTGTGCGTGTGTGTGCTTGTTAAAACAACTATGGAAGCCAAGAAGGTGAACCAAAACTGAAGCCCTGCATTCATTTCGTTGTTCTTTAGACCGTTTTCCGTTTTGCTCTGACATAATTTGCAATGTGAGATCCCACACAGAGCAAATCTTCAGGGTCATCTTTCAACTTCATTTTCTACTTAATCCAATTCAAGTGTAGAAGTTTCAGAAGTGAATATTGTTCATCTCCGTGCAGATTTTCTTCTATTTCCTCCGTAACGGTCAAATCAGGTCATTTCCACATCAGAGAGCCGATGTAAATGAAATGACACTTTATGACATTTATCTGATGCTTTTATTCAGAAACGCACATCCTGTGTGTGCAAAATGCATTAGCTTGAATTGACCAGACTTTCTATATTCTAAAAAGCAGATTTTAAAAGTGATTTTAAAAATTCTGCGTTTTAAGATTAGAATACAAAGATTAAGCTGTGCATGTTGTGATTCTTAATCAGGAGATATGCTTCTTTTTTTCTGCTTCAAGAGGAATGTAATTAATTGCAGAGGATGCAGCATCAAACAACAAGAACACAATCAGGATCATGGTCCAAAACAATTGGCTGGAAATGTGTCTTAAAAGTAGAGAAATTACCTTCTTTAATCTTTTTGTTCTTTTGTTATACAAAGCTTTTGAAATCTGCAGAAACATACTTTGCTTTGATCACTCAAAGCAAGGTGAATTTGATAAGTCTTGGACCATAAAGCGGTTTTTTTTTCTTTACCAGAACACTGTTTTGTGTTTTTTTTTGCCAAGAATTACATGTCAAGATTGTTATCGTTTCATAAGCACAGACTGAAAGGTATGGATCATTACTTTAGTCTTGCAAACATAGGAAAAACTCCTGCACAACCCATTCCCTATCAGTAGCAGTGCTGCTTTTCCCTGTTCTTTGATGGTATTTAAGTTTTTGCCACCTTTTGGTGATTGTAAGGATCATAATTATAGAGATGTTGCATTCCAGTTCTGATTTAATCTGATTTAATTTAAAGTGTAATATAAACATATTTACCTCCTTGCAGAGTTCTTGTTTTTTGATATACATTTAAAAAGGAGTAATTTCTCTGGAAAGAGATGGTCAAATTAGACGGTGATAATATTATCAAGTTGGTGTTTACAAGAGCTGATCTGCAGCAGCAATCAGTTAACTTTTTTCCATATACATATGATTAACTATTGTCAGAGATATTGTGTTAAATTGTAAAAGAAAAAAAAATGTTTCTTGCTCCATACCAAACTTTTAGCTGTTTTGTAGTTTACTTTATTGTGCAAACGTTACTCTGAAAAGCCTATTTATCCGAAAATAAATATAAGTAGCTTTCAGTTTACCGTGCTATGCTGTGCAGGGTGAATATGTAATGAGATCAGTAATGGCTCCGAAGGCACTCTAATGAGTCATAAATCAGCCAGTGTGAACAAAAGAAGTGACCCTGAAACGACTGTAAAAGCTACAGGGAAATTTAGCAATTATTGTTTCATTGTATACAACCTTGCTTTTTCTGTTGCATGTATAAAATCAAAAAGAAAAAAAAGCAGACAACTACATATCTAGATGCAGCTCTACATTGGTAATTTACAAATGACTTACCCTTCTGTAATTTTAGCTTTATAAAAAGGTTCTTCACAAACTCGAACGTGACGCCTGTGACTAAGACGACTGACTCACTGTTTTAGTTTAAAAAATGAGTTAACACGATGTTGGTGCTCTTTGACTTTCCTTTTTTTGGAGACTTTGACTGGAGAAGTAGTCAGCAATGAGTCTGTTTTCACAAACCGGTAGGTTTATTTGATGAGTGAAAGATGCCCTGGTTACCAGCTGTCATTCCATGCCACACGTCTATCTGACAGCAGTGCTTGAAAAAGACTGAGAGGTTTTGACTGTACAGATTGAGATTATCAAAGAATAGAAATGATTTAATGTGAGAATCATTAACAGTAATAATATAACATATAAGCCTGGATCTGAGAAAAAAAATCACAAACTGCAGCTTCCTAAAACATAAACTTTTCACTTTTAATGCCATTGTGTGCTTATAGAAACCATCACAAGTTGAATGTTTTATTATGAGTTCACGTTTATGTGCAGTTTTGCAATATTTAAGGAATAGAAACTACAGTGTCTGGAATGGTTCTGTCTTTCTGGGCATTTTAATTATCTTGACAAAGCAAAAATACACATGTGCAAGCACAGTCTGCGAAGCCACATAGTTGCGACAGAAGAATGTCTGTTCGGACGAAATGGGAATTCTGCATCAGTTTGAAACCTCACCTTTGACCTCTGGTCTCAGTGAAAACCCTCGATCCTTGTCTGTGTAACTCCAAAATCTTTTCTCTTTTGTTTTAACCAGAATCTTTGTCTGATTCTTAAATATAGTTTTGCTATCAGTACATACAATGTGTCTACCTCAAATTTCCTGGACAGAAAGTGTTACCAGCGTTCACTCTGATGAAAAGACAAACTCCCCCTCCAACACTCCAGCTCCAGGGCTTGTCACAGGGCACACAAGCAGCTTCTGTGCATACCAAACCCAGCTCATTTGGAGCTGGTGCTGTGGGTGCTAATCGTGTATTTGCTTGTACACGCACGCACACACACGCACACACAGTCCTTCTTTTACCATACATGTGACCAGCATTCTCCAGTTTTGGCCTGTGGTAAAAAAGGGGGTTTTAAGAGAATGTCTAAAGGGAGAAACAGAGAAAGGAAAACATGCAGAACACAGAAAGTAATGAAATCTCACAGCTTGGTTGCCATTGAAGAGACTATTTTGTGTTTCCAAAAGCCAGAAAGATGTGTCATCTCAGTGTTTCCCAGGCATGAATATGCACTTTATTGATTCACAATTAAAAGCAGTAATTGGTAACAAACAGGTGGACAATGGGAAAGGAAAATGTGGGTTCTGGATCAATCCTCCTCTTTGCTGATTTGTAAAAAACAAACAAACCAAAAAGCATTTACCTGGTGGGTGCAAGTTGAGTTGGGTGTTTTCATTTCAGCTCAAAAGAGCAACTCGAGAATTGTATTCCTTCTCACTCCAACAACATGCAGCAGGTCTATTTTTTCAGAGAGCAAAGTCTACACTGGGAAAATAGAAAAGAATAGCAGTAAAAAAAAAATAAAACGGAATCGTTTTAGAGTCATAACAAATAAAACGGAAAATGCAGCAGATTGTAAATGACACAACAAAATTAGATATTGTATTAATGGACAAGTGTTTTGACATTTTTGGAACACACTGTGTCGCTCGAGATAGCAAAAACAGATATTTTATTACTCAAGTAGGCTGCATCTAATACGTCTACAATCATGAATTACAAATTCAATTCAGGAAAAACATGAATGAATACCTTGGTAAAAAAAAAAATAAAAAAGGAGTAGATGCAAATTTTCATTCACCAATGATTAGCCACCTTTGTCTAGAATAGGAAAGTCTGACTATACACGATGACATGTTGAGGAGGTAAAAACAGTTATTTGATCCTGTTTGTTGTGATGGAGCAGGGATGAGTATTTAACATATCTTCTGAGAAATAACTACCGCAGACTCATTCTCACGCATCTTTGCCACATTTTGTTTTTGTTCTTCCTGCAGCTGAGACCTGCTGGGAAGTTTACTGCATGAAGAGCATTCAGTTTTCATTCAAACTGAGAGATCAACCCACTTAGTCACTTACAAATCTTTGTCATGTTTGACTGGTACACTTTGGGGCCCCCCTCATTGACACATTTAACTCCATTCTGGCTCATTTCTCACTGAGGCGTCCTCAGGTACTGGAGCAGCTGTGCACCAAGTCTGTCAACTGCATCCGTCTTCCATGTCGCGCCAGACGCCACGTCTTGCTCAGAGAATTGCTGCCACTCGGTTCAGGTAATTAATCTGAGCTCGTTATCCACATGGAAGGCAGGTTGTACAGAGATTTGCCCACACTCTCGACATTGGCGACACAGCAAACACGCTCTGTCGTAGATAGCGACTCTGAGGTTTTCAGAGTTTACCAGGAGTTGCTTTTTTTTTTTTTTTGGTTAGTTCTCTGGTGTTAGGTTTGTAATGGCTGTCCATTGTTTGTGGACGTGCACTGGGAATCTTGAACATCATTAATTTTTCTTTTTTGCTTTTTTTATGCTAGCTTAGTTGTAAAATTCAATCAAACCTATCTAAAACTAGAACGTGCAATGATAGTTATTCGTAGCTATAAACAAGCGGTATATTTTCTGTATTTATCAGAGGAAAATATTTTTTTTGAAAAGTAAACATTTTTAAGGTCATATATTCAGACTAAATTTTTATGCAAATATCTCCTTCTAAAGTTGTCATAATTAAAAAAAAGAAAGAATAATCCCTCCATCAAATTATGGTTTGATTTATGTCACAATATAAATGCGTACAAACCATTCCTATCAGGTCTATCTTCCCTCTTCTATTACACAAAATGTTGCCAGATAAATTATGTAAACACCCAGAGTAATCTGAAAAAACTGTGTTATGGCCCTTTACTTCCGGGGATCTTGGAAGCAAATGCTAACGTTAGCATAGCAGTGAGTCACTTGTATCTCGTCAAAACACGTTTTTAGATAATGTAATGCAGACATATATGGCAGGCAGTTTTGTGTTAAAATAGCCTGACATATCTTTTCAAATCTTTTGTAACTTGTCTGTTACACACCAAAGTATTTGCATTTTAGCTCAATGAGCACAGCAGGGCAACTTGAGAGCCAGGGTGAGATTAAAACAAGCCCTTTAAGTACACCTTTAAAGTAAAGGCCGACTGAAATGGTGGTGAATCTGATCTGTGTTGTTATCCTGTGGGCCTTCACATTTTCCCTGGGACTGCAAGAGCAAACGATGGCATTAAGAAAGGGGAGTAGGGTGGACCAGATGAACATTTCTTTTTCTTTTTACTGAGAGCAAGGAATAAAATGCCAGAGAAGAAGAGGAGGAGGAGGATGAGGAGGAGGAAAAGCGTGAAGCTGGACAGGTGCTGAAAGACAGATATGTGCTTTTTTCCCCTTTGCTGCACAAGAGATCGAGGCAAAAGGAAGTGAGAAAGAGAGAAAAAAGGACAGGTGAACTATTTCCCCCAGTGGGAGAGGAAATGAGGTAAAGTGGAAAGGGCCAGCTTAGTATTGAGAAATGGACTAAACCATCCCCAGAGGGGGAGCTGAAACTCCCAGCTCCATTGGGCCTCTCTCTAAATGTACCTACCAGTGATGGATGATTTTTCTTTTCTTTTCTTTTTTTTTGTTGTTTACCCCCCTCTGCATTTTCCTCACTGTTCAGCACAGCTCAGGGCTCTTCCCGCTTGTGCTCATTTGTGCGTGTGTGTCTGCACAGCCACCTCGCCATATGCCAGGCAATCCCCGCTTTGCCTCCCTGACATTCCCAGGGAGCGGAAAACACATCCCCAGCAACAATCGATAGCTCCCTGCAGCTCCGTGCCCCAGCTGTAGTCCAAGGCAGCTCTATCTTCAGTGAGTGCCTCCGCTATTAATTCTGTGTCCCACCGTTTCCTCCCGGTCTCCGAGATTAAACAGCAGCACAGCTACTGGAGTCCTTTTTGCTCACAGAAGGAGGAAGAGAGGAACATCGTGTGAAGGTTGTGGATTCACAGGAATCTCCTCAGCCTCTGCTTACACATGCCACACGTTTGGACTTCAGGCTGCATGGGGCTGCTTCGCTGTATTGGTCTTAGTAACTCAAATCAAAATCGCAAAGATCTGCAACAATATAAGGCAAAAGCTTTTCAAACTCTATAAAGATGAACAATTTTAATCGATGTCTTTGTATGGCAGTATTGAAAATCTTGTCAAAAAAAAAATCTGTAAAATATATGAGGCTGTTTTTGCTGTGTTGTCAGAGGTCTTGCATGTCCCCAAAGCTATTAGTTACACAGAAACCCTGTTTAAACGAATTAGTTGAAGTGGGAGAGAACCTTCCAACTCTACGCAGAAAGACTTTAGGAAGAGATTCAATCACACCTTTGTCGTTCTTTCCGCGCTCCAACACCACAACCCCACCGCTCCAACCTGCAGCCTCACTGCCACCAATATAAATAATTGATTATCAACCACTGCAGGAAGCCAGATCAGAGCTTTCCAGAGACCTGAGAATCAGGAATCAGAAGGAATTCTGCATCTCTCGATACGTCGTCTAGAAGATGTTGGAGCCTCTGTGTTGGATTGTCTGCGTGATCACGCCCCATCTTGTTCTCCTGGAAGCGTGGTTAAAGGATTTTATGCTCTCCCACAAACTGTAAAAGATTTAGACTCTCTACCATTAGCTGTGCTTTGGGGAGTACGTGCCTTACAAGTCCAACAACACGTTGTCACCACATGCCAGACTTGTCATTTTTAATTTAACTAGAGAACACTAGAGAGAGAAAAAAAACAAAAAAAACAAAACCGTCTTATTTTAAAAGCAAGAAAATCTTTTAACTACTGGCATCTCACCTTTCTAACTTCTGCGTCGTGTCTGTCTTCTACTAAGTTGAGACACACACTTGTGGTGTTGTGTTTTTTTGTTTTGTTTTGTTTTTTTCCAGGCAGTTTTCCAATTTAACTGTGTCCCTCATCTTCTCATATCTCTCTCAGCAGGGATCAAAGCACAAGAGCCTCCAGGGCAAACACATGCTTCTTCGGCTTCACTCTTTCTGTCTTAAACAAAGAACAACACTCTCCGTCGTGCACTTTTTGAACAAAAATCCACTACAAGCACGAGCTTTACAGACATAATCGTGACTGCACACAGCCTCATTTTACCTCTGGAAACATCCAGTGACTTGCACTGCGTGGATTAGTCTCCTAAAGCATTCCCTTTGAAACACAGAGGCAGGGATTTCTTTTTAGGTGATCACCGGCCTAAGCAGCTGTTACATGCAGGATTAACAAGTTTTGCCGTTCACAAGAAACACAGTCTTGTTTAAACTAGTTGGTGGGGTACGGCAGCGGGGGTGGGAAGCAGTCACAGACTAGGGCAAAGGGGAGACGGGGAGAGGTTATGACAGGCAGGAGAGGTGGCAAAGTGGTGGATTAATAAAGAGGAGGTGAGAAGAGGGAGAAAGTGAGGTGTGAGAGAGGCAAAATGGGTAGCAGATGATCAGAGGAGAGGAGGGAGATGTGCAAGAAAGGATGAGGGATGATCGGAGTGGAGCGGAGGGGAGGGAACGAGACGTGTGAAGAGAAGTGTGAAGGGCAGGAGCGAGGAAAGAGGCAGAGATTCAGAGGAGAAGAGAGGCAGGCAGCTTTAACGCATCTAATTTAGTGAGAACCAGACCTCCGCCAAGGAGGAAGCTTAGAGGGAAATGACAATGGGAGCGTTGTCCCCAGTCTTGTTTTCCCTGCAGTTTTGCGTTGCGCCGTATAATATCATTCCCTCCCCCTCTCCTGTCTCTTTGAGCGTGAAAGTGTCCCACCTTTGTAATTGTGCGAGTACAAGGTGTTTACAGCGAGGAAAGGTCAACGGGACGATAACAGACCTGGCTGTAGGGGTGGAGAGACATTTCCAACCAATCTTGTGTCTCTCTCTCTCGTGCTTCTCACCTGTCCTGGTTCTGATTCTCTCTTACAGGCTTTGTTTTATACACATATCTATGATCCCTGCTGTTGTAGTGCCTGGTAAAAAGATCCAAACTCTGGGTAGTTCTTCCACATTTTTAAATTTTTTTAATAATTTGATAAGTTGAGTTTTGGCTTCACTTCACAGTTCTGTGCTACTTTCAGTTAATGTTTTATTTAAAATCCCTGTAAAATTCATAGAAACGTTGTGGGTATAAGCCAAGAAAATATTTAAAATGTTTGAAGGCCCCTGTATGTCTTTCCTCGGCTGCTCTTTGTCGTCCTGTTTCCCACCTTCACATTTTTTTCCCCTTTCAAATTTCAGATTAGCTTCTGTAGCTTCTGCGTGCGTTGCAGCAGGTTGGCGGCAGCTTTTTCTGTTTTTTCTTGTTTTTTTTTTCGTTTCTTGCATCACAGAACATTTCAGTAGAGAAAATCAACATAGCTCGCTCGTACCCTGTGCCAGTGCTCCTTCATCTTCCACCGCTATGTCACTCACTAGCAGATTTTTGTGCCGCTGTGCCCTGTGCTCCCCGATGCTTTCAGCCTATTCTGCTGGAAAAACAGAGGACGGGCTCAAGCAAACAATCCCGTTCACTCTGAGACTATCTCCAATATGCAGCCATGCAGTGCTGAACAGTGCAGTCAGACGCCACGCCTCTGCAATTTCTTTGCATTTTTATTTGTCTCAAGCAAAAGAAAGAACACGCGCGCTCATCTACGCACATGCTCAGTCATGTTCTGCGTCTCCAGTCCCTCTTGGTGTTTTGTTTGCCGAGCGTTGGATCTGTTTGAAGGAGATTTTAATTGAAACCAAGGGCTAATCTGATGATGACACGGCGCAACGGAGTCCCTAGACCTGTATCACCTTGAGTTATGTAGCGCCCTGTGGTGCCTTGCTGCTTCATTTCATGGCTCGTGGTTCGGCGCCATGCTGCCTAGTCATTAATGCCCTGTTGATTGTTAATCCAACACTTGATATGCACGGTGCTCGCTCAGTTCTGATCTTGTTTTTCTTGTTTGTGTCCCCCCTTTCCTCTTCCCCTTTCCTCTTCCTCTTACCTCTCTCTTCCCCCTCTCTATTTACCCAACACTTCCTTTGTCTCTGTCCTCCTCTGCTCCACCTGTCTCCCTCCAGGATGGGTATTACTCCCACCGGCCGAAGGAGAAAAGCAGAGTTGACAGCAACAATGAGAACTCGGTGCCTAAAGACTTTGAGAACATAGATAATAGTAATTTCGGTGCCCGTTCACACCGGCAATCTGTAGGCGCCACCAGCAGCAAGCAGCGGGAGCGTGTGCAAGGGAAGTCCCACACCCAGCAGCAGGCCTGGCACGACAGCTCCCCCAGACTGGGCCGCAGCTCCAATGAGATTTTGCCCATAGGCCACCAGTCACTAGAACTGGGAAACAATGCCTCCTATCCTGGTGGCCAGGGCATCGCCGGAGGCCTGCAGCAGCAGCAGCAGGAGCACACTCGTGCCTCACTTGACCATCCTGGCCAGTCCCAGCATAGACATCAGCATCCGCACAAGAAGCAGGCGACTACACCGACACTGGAGGTGACGTACGATCAGCCGCCGCAATGCGAGATCAGCGGCAAGGAAGCCATTTCTGCCCTGTCCAGAGCCAAGAGCAAGGAGTGTCGGCAGCAGATCGCCGAAGTCTACTGCAGACACAAGGAGGGCCAGCTGATGCCTGATGCAGTAACTCGCTATTGCCCTATTGAAGGTAAGTGCATTACTCTAGCGAAGGGGCTGTCATGGTTTTATGTTTACATGAGAGGCAGAATTTGAATGCTCTCCCAATTTCTGTGGCTTTTGTTTGATTACACAAACTTTCTTTCACAATTTCCAATCAAGAAGAACGGTGTGAATCCGTTCCAGTAGGTTGATCTACATTGCAGCAGGAGTTTTTGCTGTATGGAAAAGATTGGAAGCACCAGGTCAGGGATACTTTGTAAGGAAAAGATAATTACAAATGTATGCACATACTACCGCAATAGCTCCATCAATGATTTTGTTTGGGGAAAGTGACACTGCTAAACATTGAAGCAATGAGTCTGGACTTCTTTCTCTGGAGACATTAATTAGGAGAATGCAACGAGGTTTATGGCTGCAGTAGCCATAAACATATTAGATTCATCTTGGAAGGAGACACAACTCAGTAGAAGCCCTGAGCCATGAGTACTTTCTATGGGAAAGAAAAACAGGAAGAGTAGCTGTAGTTAATGGGTCCGGCTGCTCTGTCTTAAAAGGAGACAGTAGCTGAGTTTCCATTAACCATAAAATTGCGCAAATTGCCATTACAAAAATTAATCCGCTTGATGGAAATGCAGCAATTTCGAAGGAAAACCTCACATTGCTAGAGAAAAGGCTTTCACACTGGAATGAGATGATTTTTCAGCCACATTAAAACACTTTTTTTTTTTTTACATCACACAAGTCACATGATCAACAGCCGGATGTTGCTACTGATCAAAAGGACGAAGAAGGAAGTAGTGGACGACGGTGTGGTTTTGCTTTTGTTTGCAAAGTGCAGCTGGCTGTACCTGCGCTCTCACAGCATTGCACAGTTCATAAAAAGTTGAGCATCATTCAAATGTGTTGAATCTGCTTTCTATAGGAAAATACAGGTCATGTTAAAGTTAATGGCTATGAATGGCCATTTAACTTTTTAAAAATCAAACAGAAATACGTATTTCAGGCTTTTTTTCTAAGCTTCCCCTCAAACGCTCTAACTCATTTTTGACTAGAAATTATAATTACCATTTGAAAAGGTATCACTGCGTCTCAGCCAACACTGAGACATCTGAATGAAAATTCAGGATCTGGTCTGATTGTCGGAGGTGTCAACAGACGAACTTTCTGATTAAAAAGTTTCCAAAGATTCCCCGCGACTCCTGCCCCCCGCCCCCTCTCTTCTTCTCCCTCTAGTTGGAATTGTGAGGAAGAGCTGCCATTTTGCTGTGACACTTCTTTTTCAGTCGCTCCTCACATTTCAGTGTTGCTCTACGCGCTGCTGTTCTCAGTGCTGCTGACAGAGCAGCATTAGAAATGGGAAGCATCCTCACTGTACACCGAGTTCTCCAGTCCACAAAGAGGTTGGCATAGTTGCTTGAAGCTGTAAAGTTACTTGTATTAGGGGGGGGGGGGAACGTATTTGGTTCCTTTGCAGAGTTCTGATTTATGAAAAAAAATAATCCCTAGTAGATTGTCCTGCTCATGGCAGCTAAAACTACCAACTTGGCAATGAGTCTTTTCAATCGCTGAAGAGGAACTGTAGCCCTCCATCCTTGGATTATTTTAATGCTGTCTAATTTTTGGGTTTCCAACTTGTAAGATCTATTTAGGATCAGACAACATCATCTCTACGAGATTTAAGCCCAGACGTTGACTAAGGCCTCTCCAAAACCCTCAATTATTATTTTCTTTTTAACTAGGGGGTTTAACTCGACTCTGTCAGAGAGCAAAAACAATGAGTTCACTAGTTAGTACTGACGCAACAAAACAGGCCCAGACCATCACTCTGCCACCATTGTGTTTGACTGTTTAGTTCAATCCCAGATGCGACATGACATACTTCATAATCCACAGAATACTGTTTCCAAAAAATTTGAAGATGATCAAGATGTTTTTTTGGGGGGGGGGGCTTTTGGCAAATTGGACACAGGCTTTTGTAGGTTTTTTCTTATTCTTTTTCTTTTTTTCTTTTTTTTTTGAGCTCTCCAATGGATAAAATTTTTCCGGGCATCTTTTCTTGTTAAATCATGAAAACTGACCTGGACGGGGGAAAGTGGCTCCTGCAGCTCTCTGATCGTTGTTCTGTATTCTTTCTGTTCTGATCTTTGAGCCCATTTCCTGCTGTCAGACAGGTTTCCTCCTAGTCTTTTATTGGTTCCCCTTGTCAGTCAGTGGGAAAGGCCTGGGTTTGAGTCCGAACCAAACCAAACCAAACCAAAATGGTAACACATGGTATCACAGTTTAACATTGAAATGAATTACTTTTAACACAGAGCGAGGTTGGATTGGTTTTTCCTTTAACAAATGAAATCATTATTTTAAAGCGAAATATTGATTAGGTTATCTTTGAGACTAACATATGTGTGATGATTTGAGAAAATTTTAACAAAAAGCAAAATAAGAAGATATCAGAAAGGACCAGATACTTTTTCATTTTCAGAACTGTACACACCAAGCTAAATGTTAAATATTTGGAACATAAGTTAGCCATCAAAATCACTGCAATCAATTCATGGTAATGACAATGATTTAGACAATTCCTCCTAAAACATGTCACAGTGTCTTTAAATTAGTAGAATTGAATTGAATGTTTCAGTGCAACTTTTATAGGAAAGCAGGAGCTATAGATAAAAAAAATAGGAGTGAGCAATACAGTAAGTAGAATAAAATTAAGGGCTCCTGGGAGTTATCATTCAGAGAAAATCTTGTTAAAAGTTATTCCGAATGATTTTCCTGCCTTTTTGTCTTGTTTTTACATGTTACTTTTCTCATTACGTCTGCCTAATCTTTGCCGTGAAGGCTCTTTTTTTCCCTCCAGAGAAAACAACAAAAGTAACCACTTCACAAAGTTACGTACAGACAGTAGGTCTATAGTGAAGCTTAAGTAGACAGAGAAAAATTTCCTCGTCTCGTAATTGCAATTTCTCATCAAAGCCGAGGTACATCCCCCGCTCTCACCCCTTCCAATGTGTAATTGGTGAAGTAATTTGTTGGATAAAATTGGGATGCTGCTTGTGTTTCTCCCCAAATTGTTTTTTTTTTTGGTTTGTTTTGTCAAGCTGGCCACAGAACACAGGTTCCCTCATCTTCTTCAGACGCTCCACGCTCACAAATTTATGGACATCTGCAGGCTGGTTGTGGATTCCGTAAACAAAATCTGTTGCGCCGGCAGCCATCAGCGAGCTGCACGCATCAGCAGGCATGTTGAAGTGAACATTGCATACACACACGTGCGAGCGCGCGCAGGGCAGCGGACTGTATGCAACGCAGACAGCAGGAGAGGAGGAGAAACCTATTATACCTCCTGCCTGTTCTGCTGAGATACCTCTCCTGCCCCGGCTCCTGTTGTTACAACTTGACGAAGCACAATGACTTTGCAACTTTGGTGCATTCCCGTTCCTCATCAGCGGGAACGTCGCCCGTCTGTGCCTGATCTCTTGTCATCTCACACAGCAACTCGCAGCCCACTCGAACTGACAATTTGATCAAAAGAGACAAAGAAATTGAAAAGGGGCTCTCCCCTGGTGTCTGGGATGTAACAACACAACAACTAAATTAAATCACTTTTCTTTCTCTTCGTCCGCCTGCTGCCTGCTGCCAACGTGTTATTCCTCCTCCCTTCCCAATCAAGTCTTAACCTTGTTAGCCGAAAATGCCCAATTTGGCTTGATCGACTTTCAATCCTCGAGGCTTCGGCTAGATTAGCAATTGTGTTAGTTCTGCATTAGAGTCGTTGAATTTAGGGGGAACATGCTAACTTTTCTAACGACACTCTGCTCTGGCTGCCAGATCAACAGGCGGCTGCTTTCTGATGGAAGCAGAATGGAAAGAGACCCAACTGAATAGTGATGAATATTGGTAGAAAAATGATGACGGTGCCAGAAACCATGACGAATTACTTAGATCTATTGAAAAATGTATTAATTAGTGGCCATTTTTTAAATCCTATTGAGACCATCCTATTGAAATATATCCAAATAAATAGTTAGCAGAGACATGGCAGTCCTTATTGGACAATTGCAGAATTGGACTAAAAGTAATGAAAGCATTTGAAGTTCAGATAATTGTAAAAGATTATTGTACCCTACAATTTGTGGTAGGAAATATATGAGTAAATAGGAAAAAAAAATCCAGAAAAAAGTAAATAAAAGACAAAGGAAGAAGGAACAAGAGCCCACTTACTTATCCAAACTGTTATTTTACTTACAGCTTCCAAGGAAAACATTATGCTAGAGCCAGACCATCCATAAAATAAAAAGTCACCTATCTTAAGGCCTGGCTCCAGCAGAGCCTTTGGGTATCATAATGTCATGTAATAAAGTTGTAAATTAGTTGGGCTTTTTGTTTTTATGTTATCTAATACAGATCTTACTGACAGATATGGACCTTCACACATTATCCTGCTCACATACCCCTATGGAGAAACATGGCGGTGGTAGCATCATTCTTTTATTGAGCCACAGTGAAGATGGACGGAGCCTAATAATGTCCTGGAAGAAAACTTACTAGGGTTTGTAAAAGACTTGGAGTCGGCATCCATAAACATCCAGCCAGAGCTACAAGACCAAAGCGTATTCATGTGTTAGAATGGCCAAGTCAAACTGCTGTAAATCCAATAGGGAATCTGCGGGAAGATATGAAAATGTGTCTTCTTCACACTGTCTGCCTAAAGATAAACCAAATATGACACTTTGAAAACATCAAATGCAATACCGATTTTGTTATTCATACCAGATTTTTTATTTATTTATTTATCTGCAAATCTCACTTTGTGCCTTTTTCTTCTCTTTTAAGTCAGAGACAATCCTTGAGACATTTTCTAATGCAATTTGGTGCATGCCCTCTGGGACCTTACTCAGCTCTTCTTCTAACCTCTCATATGAGCATTTAAGATGGAGGGTGTGTCAGAGCCAGACGTTACACAGGATGATGGAGGAAGAGTGCAGGATGATAGCAGATGAGGGAAAGGCAGTTTCAAAGATTGATAGCAAGCTCTTAGCTCAGGTACACAGTCTGCTCGGAGAATACACTACGCAAAGCTGCTCTTCTGCAGATGAACAGGTTGACCAAATTGACAATAAAAAAAAAAAAAAGAAAGTTTAGCTCACACAGAAGTGCTCATTAGTTCAGCCAGACAGTCTTGCTCACACTCTTGGAGTGCTTTGAGAAGCGACTGGCCAATTATCTGACTGCAAAGCAAGCCAGTGGATCTTCTTAGCCGGTCACCAATTACTGTTCAATCTGATACGGCCCGCAGCAGATTTCCCTCAGAGCACACACACACACACACACACACACACACACGTAGAAATGGTGTAGCACGAACTCTGTGGGAGTGAATGACGGGAGGTAAAGCCAGTTAGAACCAAGCGAGCGTGTCGTTAACCTCACTCTTGTCGTTGGCCTTTGAGCAAATCCACCTTAAATTTCAGCGAGTGCAATCATTTTCTACAGAATATGGATATGACAGGTACATGCGTCGAAACCCGTTGTAATTACAAGACCTCAGGGCCAGCAGAGAGGGCTTTTCCTTAATGCCAGGCGAATAAACAGTCCACATGTCAGTATTCCCTTAGGTTCCCTACAGACAGGCTCTTGGGAGCTGTAACCCCAAATTATAGTAATTTGAGGCTTCAGCCCAAGGCGTATTTAGTGAACAGAAATCTTTCATAAACTCTCTGTGTGCATTTGCTGTGATAGCTAAAGAGTTATAAAAAAAAAAAAACAATGCCCATGATAATTTTTTTGAGGGGAGGAGCGGGGGAGGGTTAGCAGCTTTGAGGAATTCAATGAAAGTCCGTTCCTTTTGTGCTGATTTAAAATCTCTACAGTTTATTTTACATCAAAAGATTTATGTCGGTGTAAATTTTTAAGGGTTGTTTAAGCGTGGTAGAAAGCCACACAATGAAGCTGAGCAATGTTTCCGACAATCCTCCGAGGACCACTGGGATTGTTTCATTTTGACAGGCCACAGCCTGGGTGTGTGTGCCCACATTCATGCCGTTGCCATCTTTTGCAAAAGTCTAAGATGTCTTCGGGGAGTTTGGCCTGTTGTGGTATGATGGCACTCAGTCATTCCAAGCTACACCCGGATTCCCGGAGGAACCTCTCATGGGATTCCTGCCTGTGGGAGGATGGTGGTCACAGCATATTTTATGTGGCTGGAATTGTTGAAATGGCTCCAGTTCAATCAAATGATAATCGAATGAGACAATCGTAGCGTTGTGCTTCTGTAGTGTTACGTCTTTCCTGATTCTGTTTTTATGTTCCCGTTTGGTTTTGTGATTGTGACAAATTTGGGTGTTAGCGTCTCATTTAGCATCCAGTCTGGAGTGGTTGTTTTTTTCCCCCATTGTTAAACGGAGGACGGACCAGTGTTGGATCCTCTTTTTTATAAGATACACTCAACAATAAAAACCTATATGAATCATAACACTGTGTGCAAATTCAATAGATAGATAGATAGATAGATAGATAGATAGATAGATAGATAGATAGATAGATAGATAGATAGATAGATAGATAGATGATCCATAACATTTCTACGCTTATTTTTCTTCTTTTCCTTTAGCTTTTTTGACATTATTATGTACCGAGAGTGCACTACTAACTCAGTTTTGCCTTTGGCTTTTACTTGTCATATTAAAATGCATATTTTGTCTAGAAACATCCTGAAATCATCTATCCTTCCAGTCTCAAACATTAACTTTCAAATGTGCCTGATAAAAATTGGTAAAATTGCCCAAAACAGATAAAAAGGATGGGACAAAAAAAAGGCTCTTTGGCCTAATTTCTCTAATGTAGCTGACCCTAAAAAATGGCTATAACCTATTCTTTGCATTTACTCTCTCTTTTCTATTTGTGCTGGTTTGATTTAATAATTTCTCACGAATAATACAAAACTCTCTGCTGTCTGTCGACCTGTGAAGGTAAAGCCAACGTGAACATCCAGTGGGATGAAGACTCTGTGGAGAGCTTTCCACTGAAACCCGTGAGAATAGCTTTTGTTCTGGTGATTCACGGACGAGCCTCTCGCCAGTTCCAGCGTCTCTTCAAAGCCATCTACCACACCTCTCACTTCTACTACATTCACGTCGACCAGGTGAGCCGCACAGAACCTGAAACATGGTCCAAAACAAGAGCCACGGGACTCCAAAACACAGTTTGGTTCCTCTCTCTCTCTCTCTCTCTCTCTTTCAGCGCTCCAACTACCTGCACAGGCAGGTGCAGGCCCTCGCTTCCCAGTATCCCAACGTGAGGGTGACGCCCTGGCGCATGGCCACCATCTGGGGGGGAGCCAGTTTGCTGACCATGTATCTGCGCAGCATGGCTGACCTTCTGGCCATGAGGGACTGGAGCTGGGATTTTTTCATCAATCTCAGCGCTGCCGACTACCCTATCAGGTAACAGAGGACCATCACGTTACAGTAAAAGCCTGGAGTGAAATTTCTGAAATAAAGATACGCAGGGCTCCATAAAGATGAGTAATCTTCCCTTGCTGTTCTGTGGATCCGAATTAGATGTTAGTTCTTATTTCCTTAAAAGCATTTGTCTTAAGCAGAACATGTAAAAACAACATTCAAGATGTTTTTGCTGACTTTCTTATGCAATGGATTATTATTTATATTAGGAGCAGATGCTTTGGGGTCCTACTTTCTCTCTAGTCCAGTCAGCAGCTAAGCCAGAAGAGACTATAGTCAGCAGTGCGTAGGAAAAATAGAGTAGAACGTTCTAGAGCCAAACTGTTCAGCTTCCATTCAACTATAAAACAAGAAAATACTTTACATCGGTCAAAAGATTATAAAATATGTTAAGTCAGTAGAAGCAGAGATATAACAACTAACATCGACATCGACTACCAAAATATTGTTTTTGTTCAATTGTAAAGGCTGTCTTTCATTTCTTTTAAGAATTAGCTTTCAAAACTGTATTTTTGTGTTTTTCTTTAATTTTGAGGTGGAAATTACAACACAATTCTTGTTGGTTTGCTACACCTGGTGGTGTTATGACAACCACCTTGGGTGATCACTGTTACAGTATTGGCTACAGACTATAACAGTGTTTATGTATCAGTCATTTGACTGAATTTATCAGATTTACAAGTATCTAAATTAGCCAGGTACTGGACTAAAAATCTGTAAAAATCAACAACAAAAACAATGTCCCAGGGAAGTATTGGTCAAAGCCACCTTTAAAAATAACAAGAGCAATATTTTTGTTATAGAATACTATTCTGCAGTAAGGAAGACACAATGACAGCATGGCGATATTGCAGTGTATTGTAGAAAAGGATTATCCTTAAAAGCATCCTGTCACCACAGTACTATCCCACTCTGAGTCAATGCACAAGTAATCCAATACTCTCCAGTCTATGCTTCTGTCGTTAACTGTGAGCTTTAAATACAGTCAAACCAAACAGATCGATGATGTAGCACCTCTGCTTTCTTAAACACTGTTCATTCATACCCTTTTTTTTCCAAGCATCTGCCTTCTAGTTCCCACCACATTGAACAGTTTACATGTTTAACTTACTGCGGTTTAATTGCCTAAGGTCAATACCCATTGACTTTCCAGGTCTGTTGTGGACCTCGCCGTCCGAGAGTCATCCCTCCAACTCAAAAACATCCCACTTAGGACGGTGTAAAGTGTAATTAACTGCTGCAAAGTCTACACAGGCGAGACATGAAGTCATGGAAATAGCCTTTTGGAGGAGAAATTTTCATCACTGGTGTGAGTTTACAGTCCTTCTGGGACTTGAGGGTCTGCTGGGTTTTTGATGTAGCTCCACAGCAGCCAATTAAAATCCCCCTATTAAGGAGAGAGTTATCTCCTCAGCACAGCCAGATGTCCACCAGTTGAATTTAGACAAGCTGTAATGGCCACCGGGTGAAAAGCCGCGATGTCTCTGCAGCTGGAGCGAAGATGCTGGCGCACATGTGGATTCGGATGACGGGCTGGTTCAGTCTCATCTGTTTTGGCCTAATCAATGGCATGCTTTGCTTTTGTATCTCTGCATCAATACTGTTAGCACAAATTGTATGCTGCCATCTTAGTTCTGCTCTCAGCCCCTATTTGTGCAAAGTTGTGCAGATTTATTCTCTCTAAACGCTTGTTAGGCTGTCTGATTAAACATATTTGTAAGTGTGCTGTTTTTTTTCTTTTTTTATTATTATTATTTTCTATCATTTGCATGTGGAGGGTGTTGGTGTTAGGGAAAACGGCTGACAGTGGAGGTTTTTAAGCCCCGTCTGCTGGGAAACGAAACGATTGATGGAGCGAAAGAAGGAGCAGAGAGGCAGAAATGACAGGAAAGGGAGAACGAATAGGCGGTTAGAGGAGGGGAATGAGAGGAAACGGCACGATTTGGATCCGTGCAATATAAAAATATGGAAATTGCACTCTTGTATCTTTGCTTAGGAAGTGCATATGCAGCCAAGGCATGTCTTTAACCAAGTCTGCGAAGTGCGTGGTTTTATTGAGTTGAACTTGCAGATCTTTTTTTTTCCCTGTAAGTGCCAGGTCTGGGTTCAAGCCTAAGTGAGAGTGAGCCCATTGCTGCTCAAGTGCCCTCAAGTAACAAGCTGACACCCATTCAGCCTTTTTTCCAGTTGACAACCCCGTTTCCCTATCTTCAGGAGGGAATCTGAGGGGGAAAAAAAATCAGATTTTCTCTGTGTAATAAGCAGCTTTACATTATTATTTTGTACTCACTCTCTCAAAAACATCAGCGGATAGAGAGCTTCTTCAAGGACCATCAAAGCTACTACATTACAGTTCTCAGCTAGACTAATATTTAGCTGAATAATTAAAGACACCAAATATAAGAACATTGATGGATTTATAAAATGTAATTACACTGAGCATCGATGGTTTATTTTCTCCCTGAAGACACATTTTGTGTGTCGCTCCTGATTTTGTAGGCTAAAAAAAAACAATTACGTGCCTTTTCTACCATGTCTATTTGTGCTGTGATAGTCTAAAGGCTAGTATGATAACCATGAGTAAGAATACCACAATTTCACAGTAATATCACAAGAAAGTTCAACATTACCAAATTGCTTCTATTTAAAACATGAAAAGCAGTGATTATATGTTCTGCTGCAAAAAAAGAACTTGGCATTACAAGCTCTACAGATGTATTTGTGCAAATAGCAAAAATGGCAAAAAATGGGTTTAGAGAAGAAATGTTAAATGCTCTTTGTTGAGATTATTAAAAGATTTGCAGCTCTTCATAAAGTAACACAAATACTACTGCCTTATATTACCTGAATGTTGAATCTTTCCATCTGCTGTGGTTTTCTATAAGTAGACAGCCGGCACTACTGTACTCAAAAAATGCTGCTCCTGCTTTTCTAACCAATAGATGGTCGGTGCTCCTCTGGGCTTCTGTGTTTGAAAATTTTCCAAGGAGATAATTTTGTCTTTCTTTTCAGGAGATTGAAAAGTGTAGAGTCCTTCCATAGGTCTGCAACCAATGGCAACACGTGGGGGAGGGGCACATTTGTATTACTCTATATTTCAAACAGAGTAAACTATATTTGGGTAAATGTAAGTCTTTGCAGAATGCAGCATGCCTTGAATCCTTTTTATCAGAGTATGAATGAATTGTGGGACATTTATGCGTCCATACACATAGTGATTTGTTAAATTAACCAACAAAGAAATATAGAGTTTTGCATCTGGAAAAATGTGTAGCAACCATGAAAAGAAAACTACGCCTCCTGAGCCGTCATCATCCACCCAATAAGTTCATCTCATAAGCTTAAGCTGTCCAGCTTGAGCCGCTGCGTCCTACAAATACAATCATTTTGTCCCTAAACGTTGTCGTCCAGTGTGAATGCCGTGCGTTGTTGCAGTCTGGAATGCGGGGGGCTCCCCTCGGCCCTGGACTGCCTGACTGTTATTATTGTTATCAGTGGGACTGGAGACAAGCATTATTTCCCCGCTAATTCCCTGATAATGTCTGTTCTGCCGCATGGATGGCTCTCAAAGGCAATCCCAGAGCCGCTCGTTGAGAGGCTGCTGCGTGTCCACCGGGGAGATATGGCATGCATGTTTGCATTAGTGTCTGTGTGGGTCCAGTCGGGGTGGAGGATGAGTTACACGCCCTCTTTGCCAGCGAGCGCAGGCCTCTTTCCCAGCTTTTATCTCTGCCGGCTCCTTTAAAAAAAAAAAAAACTTTTATAGACTTTACCGCTGCTTCTTTTGAAGTCACAGCTTTGTGGGGCAATGATTGACTCATCTGCATCACACAGTATTCATGTAGGGAAATCAAATGTGGAACTTCAGTCTTGTGGATGCCATTCCTGATTTGGAAAATAAACGTGACGCATTCTATCAAAGTGAAGTGATTGTAGATCCTGTTGGAAAAGCGTGTGCCTCGTCGTTATGATTCTCCTCACAGCAGATACAATCACGTTTTGTCACCTCTATTTTGTTCGAATTTGATGTCCTGGATCTGCAACAACTACTAAAATTATGAAAAGCCATAAAAAAGGGCATATCTAGCATTAGTAGACAGAGTCACCTGTCTCTGGCTTAAATTCAGCGGTTTGTTAGAGAAGATGTCAGGGAGAACGTTCCCATGCTCTGAATGTAGAAAGCATATGGAACAATCATAGACTTTCCAAAATATGACCCTCCACTCTACAGCTCTGTGACAAGATGCAAAGTCATTGTAGACTGAAAGTCATAACTCCTATTTGTGTGTAGATGATCAATGTAGGGTCCCTCCACCTCCTTGAGAGTTATTGTGGAAATTCATGCTGAATGAACAAATTCCTCTTACGTTTTTGCACTAATAATTGGGAGTTTATTGCAGATTTTTCTCAAAAATTGTCAAAAACTTTCTTACTTGTACTAAACAGCTGACTTAGCCTTCAACTGATGTCGGATGATAGACGGTGGGTAATAAAAAGTCACACTTGCTGTCATAGATATTAGTGCACATATTACAAATATTTCCAAATTAGTGTCACAAACACTTAGTTTTTTTATTGCAAAAAATCACAAAAAGAATCACGGAATCCTGGAGGGACTGAAAAGATGTTCAATAATTTTTAATGTTATGAATTCATTCATATATTAACAGTTTCTGACCTTTTATTTTATCAATACATTCTGGCGCAACCGGCCCTTTAAGAGCTTTCATGAGTTTGACACCCCTGATGTAGGGGAGACAAAGCATGAAGTAGAAGCTGCTCTTTGCCCTACATACAAAACATCTGGCAGGTAACTAAGGAAGTTGTGCCACCGGAAAGTCCAGGAGACTCGACTCAATTGTGCAGGAAGCATCAGACAATTTCACTATTTGATTTTTATTTATTTAGATTTTTTGTTTTCCACTTTGAAAATGCACTTTTAAAAGTAGACCACAATGGCATCATGTAGTTACGGCAGCTGTTCATTTGGGGCACTATGACAGGAAGCTGCCCAGCCTGGTGACCAGAGGAAGCAGCGAGTTACTGAGCATGTTGCTCTGCGTGATAGAAAGGCAACAGCACAGAAAAGGCACCAGAAAGGGTGAGACTGCGCTGCATCGCAAGGGTTGCACATTTTTCAAATGGAAATCTAAACGGTTTCAGATCAAGTATATATCCCTGTAAATATTACTTTCTCATTTAGTTCTTTGGATAATCCTGTTTCTGTCATACCAGTAGTCCACCACAATGAAACATGGTAGTGGAAGCATCATGCTGTCAAGGTGTCACAAGGAACTTAGTCAAAGTCCAGATTTAAAAGTCGACTGGCCCGGCAAGCCTTAAAAAAAATGTATCTTAACAGAAAAATATCTCGGGTAGAGACAAACCTCAAAAGATTTACAGTAAAAGATTGTTCTTAAAACTACCTAAAATGATTCACTAAAGCTAAGTGAATCATTTTAGGCATTCACTCAGTTCCATATTTTTATTTGTAAAAGGTTTTGAAAATCAGAGTGTCCACTCATTTCTACTTCCTGCTGGGCTGTGGCAAAAACAAAACCCGACAAAAAGAGACAACAATCCTGGTAAATACATTCCAGTTTGTGGTTGTAATAAATCAACATTTGAAAAGTTAAGCACTATGAAGACCTGTACAAGGCTTTCCGAGGTACGAGTGCGTCTCTGTGTGTGAACAGCACTGTGAGACAGGGCGGCCACAGGGCTGACAGTTAGCAAACTGCACCCAGTGGACAGGGTGACCACTCAGGTGGCAAATCTGGAGCTTGACATGAATTCCCCTGCTTCTGTCTGCGTGTGTGTGTGTGTGTGTCGGCTCTCCTGCCTGAAGGCATTGTGTGTCTGTGCGCAAGGACTGTACACTGCACTGCCAGTGTGCATACCAGCAGACAGACAGCGTGTGCAGTAGTCGTTAAGGGGGGCGGGGGGGGGCACGACGGAGACGGAGGTCTGTGCAGCACATCATCCGTTAGGCTTTATGGCTCAAGACCTCCTAAGATAAACCCCCCAGGCTGTGAAATTGCTCCTTCAGGGGAAAATGACATTAATATGCACTTGTCTCTCCCCCCACTGATCCTTGAGCCTCACTGCTCTTTTTCAGAAAGACAATCCCGGCCGTCGTGAAAGGCTCCAGCGCAGATGAGATGTTGGAGCCATTGACTGGGGCAGAGCCTGCAGAGCAAAGCTTTTAGCCTGTCTGGGCCCGACGTGTTGGTGGAAGCAGACCCCTCCGCAGCTCCAGAGCAGCGTGGAGCCATTGATCAAAATAGCGGATGGTGACACGGTCTTTTGTGTAACCATAAATAGCTTTTAACAGCTTGAAGGAGGTGGAGGAGTAGCACAGGCAACATCTTTAATTGATTATTATGTGTGACTTGAAGTCCTTCAGTGATCCCCTTTAAAACCCTCAAATATTCCTGTGCAAAATGTCAAGTCTTCACCCCCGTCCCCATTTTTCTGCTTAGGAATGTGTTTGCGCCGTTCCTGCCAGTCGAGGGCTTTGCTTGATGTATGTGCAGTTTGGAATTTAAAAAGCTGTTGTTGTCGACATAAGGGGGAATATTTCTGTGCTCACTTAAGACAGGAGATTTATAAGTTTGGTTTTGTGGCATTACAAACACTCACAGAAGCCAGCTGTAACTCCAAATGAGTTTATATTGCTGTGATGTGGAGGGTTGTAAACTTTAATGTGAAAAGGAAGCTGGGAATGGATTTAAAGTTAAAAAGGAAACGTCTATTGGTTCGTTGTTTAACTGTGTCGACGCTCGGATATTAGGAGCACGAAGCTGGTCAATTCTCCTTTAGCAGCAACGCCGCACGGAGCTACGATGTGCCAGATTTGAATTTTAAAAGGATTTCCGTCCTTAGTCATTATTTTTAATGAATTTATCCCTCAGAAGACACATCCGATCTTCCTGACACCGGCTTAAGACGAATTTATGAACGACGGCAGAACATACATCATGTCTTTCGCCCCGTTTTAAAGCGGCAATAAGAGCTTAAACACAAGGACCCATGAAGGACCCCATCACTCACATTTCCAAGACGCTGTGAAACAGAAGTAGCAGGGCCTGTTTTTCTTCTTTTTTTTTTTCTCTGAGGAGTTTGAAAAACAGCATTATCACTCCCTTCTCTCACCTAGATAACTTAATCAGTCAAGGTTGTCCCTGATAAATGCTTACTGTAATTCATTCTTGAATTCATTTTGGTCGCTTTGCTTCCTTAGCATTCTGTCAATCAGCTGTTTATTAAAGTTGGGTATTTGACAGCAGGGAAACACCTAAAACACGCAGACAGTGATCCCCGAGTTCCAGGCAGAGAAACACACATTTACATGATTCTGCCCACAGTCTACCAATCTTTAGATTGTAACACACTTTTTCCTCTATAAATCACTGTTAATACGATTCAGCCTACCTCAGGCACACGCATCTTCGTCCCACCAATCCACAAACCATAACACACTTGTTTAGAGCTATGAGGGAGTGAATATATTATTAAAGGCCACCGATTAATGCTCTGTGCCACTGATAAATGTTGGTAAACTTCTCATTTATTTCTAGCCTACAGCATCGTTTTCTCTCTTCGTTGCAGTGGACATTCCGGCGCTTACAGAGCCGACTTAAAACTCAGACAGACATGCCCTGACCAAAGTCTCACAAAACATCTTGAGTTCTCAGTCTCAACTCTCTCACTTTGCTCTCTCTGTGTTGTTCTCAGGCATTTGCTAATTATAATAATAATAAACGCAGCATA